>CABHPQ010150084.1:0-11611 GCA_902168405.1 Peromyscus aztecus
GGCAGCACTTATCAACTCCCGAGAGGATATTGGTCATTGGTGACACTCCATATGGAGTTTTTCTTCGTGGCAAACAATGGCCTGTTGGGCAAAGAATTGCCCTTGCCTCAGCTGATGACAGTAAGCATGCTGTCCATTCTGGATGATAAGGACACAAGGAAAAATGACTGCTGAACCTTGCCAAGATAGGGTAAGATGGTCTTTCAAAATATCCTGCTTCTGAAAATGGTCTGTCAGATATTCTAGGCCTATAGCCAAAAGTGGATGATGCCCTAGCATTGGTAGAGAAACACTTGGTGACTGTCCAGGTAGCCAGCTACATCTGTCATTTCTTGCATTTTTTGGAAGTTGCTTGCTTGCACTTCTTGTTCACAGGTAATATTATTTTCCTTCTCAGGTCTTTGATGAGGTTGAAGACTAGATGGTTGTAATTATATTCCTCTTTTATCTTAGCTAAGAACATATCAGGTACTAGAATTAGATTCTTCAAGATAGGACAGCTGTTGGAGTAATCTCTGTAATCTGCCATTTACCTATGTTCTGAACACTTAGTATGTGTTTCTTGCTTGATATTGTCCATGTTGGTTGTATTTCCATTTTTGTTTATGTTATTATCTTTTCCTTCTCCTGGACAATACTTGATAATTGTACTTATTGTATATAGTTTTGTATTAGGTTTAGAACCTTCTTATTTAGACAAAAAGGGGAAGTGTAGTGGATAATGGCTCAGCCACTGACCTTGAGCTACCTGTCCCAATTGGGGTGGTGCTCCTTGTCTTCCTACATGACCTCTTACAAGAGAAGGGAAGGGGGTGTTGAGCTCTCTTAGACATGGAAGGCTTCCTGATGCATGGTTTGGTAAATAGGTCTGGAGTTTTCACTATCTTTCCCTGGGAGATGAAGAGGCAACAGCGTTGCTTCATTTTGCATTGTGAATTTGTGATTTTTGTATTGTGAATTTGTGATCCTTATTTCATCTCTTCCCAGATTTATTGCATGAAGTTGGGGCTTTCAAGGAAAGAGTGCAAGAACCTATCTATTATAAGTAATTTGATTAATAAGTAAATCTGAAATTTGAATAATGAGGCTGAAAATGTCAAGAATAATTTGAAGTTTCTAAATACCAAACACACAGAGATTAGTTCTTTGATATAATGTGTATATGGCCCTTCTAAAGTTAGTGGCTGCCTATTAGAAAGGCTGTTCTTGGGATCTTGTATCAATGTCAGTCACCTGCCCCAGTGATAAAATAGCTGCTTTCCAGAATGTTGCATCATAACTTTCCCAGGCATTTTAGGTAATTGCTGTCTGTTCTGCCCCACTTCAGTGCTTAAGAGTATATAGTCACACTTTCTCAGATATGGTATATGGTTTGGTTTCACGTAGCAAATATAGCTTTAAGTAGTCCACCTTTTGCAAAAGTAATCAAATATTTTCCTTTATGTTAAATGTCAGAACTCTATTACAGATGATGTAATTGTGGCCTCTCCTATATTTCAAGAACTCTTCCACTTATATTCCCCCCGCTTTTTTCGTCGGTTTTGAGACAGGGTTTCTCTGTGTAGCCTTGGGTGTCCTGAAACTTTCTCTGTAGACCAGGCTGGTCTCAAACTCATAGACATTTGCCTGCCTCTGTTTCCCAAGGGCTGGGATTAAAGGCATATGCCACCACTGCCTTGCTTATATCTCCCATTTATAATATCCTCAGATAGCACAATATTTCATTGAATGGCCTTGAATTTTATTTCAGCTCTGCCTCAGTGACATCAGACATTGACTTCAAGCATCTTCTTTTCAACCTCAATTTGCTCCTATAAAATAGAGAGAGTATATATCATCAGGTCTATATAATTTACTAATTTAAATTCTGTATTTCATATTTCAAATAATAACTTACCTTTGAAGAGACTAAATTAATTCATTTAAAATTATTTTAAAAATAAAATTATTTTAATTTAATGCTTTTCATAGTAAATTATTTCTTATATATATATATATATATATATCATATTAAATACCATGCTTCAGTCTTATAAATATTACTTTGAAGTCTTAGCAATAAATTTAAAATTATCTGATTCTCAGTCCCCAACTGTCTAAATTAGTTTTTTCATCTTATATTTAGCAACCAAATATTAAATAGAATGCATTTTATTACTCATAAGTAGGCTTTGTTTTAAATCTCCATTCCCAATAACACTAATAATCACTACAAATGCATTTATAGAAGATGTTTTTAATGTTTTAGTGTACAAGTATTCTTTCCTATGTAGCATGAATCTTAAAAGTTCTTATTAATAAAATCAAACCCAGGCCAGGTATTGGGGTGAAATGCTGGATAGTCAGAGAGACAGAACAAGCCACAGCTATCTCACCTCACCGGATCCTCAGCTGGTCTTGCTTCCTCAGACTGGAAGCCTCTATGTCCTCATAGCCGAATGGCTCTCAGCTGAACTGTGCTTCTTGAAAGCTTGAATGCTTAACCAGGCCAAATGCTTCTCCAGGCCAAATGCTTCTCCAGGCCAAATGCTTCTCCAGGCCAAATGCTTACCCAGGCCAAATGCCTCTCTTGGGCAAATGCCTCTCCAGGGCAAATGCCTCTCCAGGGCAAATGCCTCGAGTTTCTGGTCCTCATGCCTTATATACCTTTCTCCTTTCTACCACCACTCCCTGGGATTAAAGGCGTGGGTCACCATGCTTGGGTGTATACTTGAACACATGGATTTCTGCCTCTGGAATGCTAGGATTAAAGGCGTATGCTACCACTGCCTATCCTCATGTTTAATATTGTGGCTGTTCTGTCTCTGACCCCAGATAAGTTTATTAAGGTACACAATATTTTGGGAAACACAATACCACCACATTTCCTCTTTTTGTCTAAAATTAAAAAAGCTTATAACTAATACAAGAAAAATATGTCCAATAAGTATATACAATACACACAGTCAAGATTACATTAATGATGTCTAGTCCATAAACATTTGACAAATTCAGATAAAAACTCCATTATATATATAACCAATGTCCAATCCAGTAATATTTGACAAATTCAGACAAAAATTTTTCATTACTTATCCTATTTAAAACAAGTAGTTCCTTTTTAAAAGTAGATTCCATAATCTCCCTTTTTATCTTATCATACCCATATTCTCTTTTTTTCTTTTCATAATACATTCAGTAGTCTACCTTTTGTCATTTTTATATCTTCCCCTTTTTCTTCAGCGTAGAGTCAGTGATCTACCTATTTATCCTATTATTTCTTTATCTTTTTTCTCAGAGTAGATTCAATGATCTATCTCATATCTTATTCTCTTTTTCTTTTTGCCTTCTAGGGGTGAAGATATCTTTAGGGAATCTTGAAAAGAAAATTTTTGGGTTAATTGTCAAGTCCTATATCATTTGTCCAGTCTCTGCATAAAAGGAAAGTTCAGGACTTGTCATAAGTCCTTGCTCGAGTAGTCTGTCAGGCTGGATCATCTCAGCTAGTCATCTTGAAATTGTCCTAAACAGTTTGTAGTCCAAAGTCAATCGTTCCGTGGTGTTAATCAGCTTAATGGCTTTATCATAGTCCATGTGGAATCATCGTTTTGGGATCCTGTCATCCTTTCGAAGATTCCAAAGTTGCTGTTAGGCGTGGTCATGGTTCCCTGCAGACTTTTTTTTTTTTATACCTCCTCTGTGGTTTGGAGTAATCACAGTCTGATAAATGTCTGTCTCTCGGAACCACGAACGTTTTTCCCTAGAAGAGAAAATCTTCACAGCAATTTCTCCCCACCATTTGTCTTGCCAAACTTTTCCAAACTGACCTTTGCTGATGCTCTCTTATAACATGATGGTCCGGGCAATTCTTCTCTGAACAAGCAGTAGTAAACCCTTTGTGCCAGGTAGCAGCATCACCATAGTCATCAACACGATGAGAAGAAGCCAGCAACGTGGAGCAGCAGCTTTTGCCTCCATGGTCCCACCACTGTTTGTCGTTCAGCCCTGGCCGAAGCTTCTCCTAAGCAAGCCTCCTAGGCCGGCCTTAAACTCGGGATCCTCCTGGCTCTGTCTCCTTCAGTAAATCCTACCGGCGTGCGCCACCACAACTGGCAACGTATAGCTCGGGTCTGAGCTGGGGCCCCCGCAGGGCCCTAGCCAAGTAGCTTTTTCAAGAATTCGTAGCACAAACGTTGGGCGCCAGATGTAGCATGAATCTTAAAAGTTCTTATTAATAAAACCAAACCCAGGCCAGGTATTGGGGTGAAATGCTGGATAGTCAGAGAGACAGAACAAGCCACAGCTGTCTCACCTCACCAGATCCTCAGCTGGTCTTGCTTCCTCAGACTGGAAGCCTCTATGTCCTCATAGCCGAATGGCTCTCAGCTGAACTGCTGCTAGAAGCCTGAATGCTTAACCAGGCCAAATGCCTCTCCAGGGCAAATGCCTCTAGTTTCTGGTCCTCACGCCTTATATACCTTTCTGCTCTCTGCCACCACTCCCTGGGATTAAAGGCTGGTTTACTGGGATTAAAGGTGTATCACCACGCCTGGCCGTTTCCAATGTGGCCTTGAACTCACAGAGATCCAGAGGGATTTCTGTCTCTGGAATGCTAGGATTAAAGGCGTATGCTACCACTGCCTATCCTCATGTTTAATATTGTGGCTGTTCTGTCTCTGACCCCAGATAAGTTTATTAAGGTACACAATATTTTGGGGAACACAATACCACCACATTCCTCCTTCTTTGCAAAAGTATCTTGTTAGATGGAGTGAATGGTTCCTCACACTTAGTGGTTCTAATTGGTTTTAATGGTGATAACGCTTTTAATAACAGAGATTGCGATTTGATACTGTTCTGACCCATGATGTCCTCATTCTTCTTTGGGCATAGTGATAAACTCAGGAATGGTTAAATGACTCATGCTGAAGGGATCTGTAGGTAATTGCTAATACTTTTCATTCTGGTGTTGGTGGAGGGGCATTTCTCTTTGCATTATAAGCACTAACATAATAGAACTCCCATGACAATTGTCTCTTCATGAAGGAATCTGAAAGAATGAGGCCAATGAAAAGGCAGTTCTAAGATGACAAGGAGAGTGACTTTTGATGGCATCGTTTAAATCCTTGATCCATTTCTCCAATTTGTTTCTTATTATGAAACTCATTAAAGACTTTTCTACAAAGCTAGTAATTGGTGTTCTGTTTCATGCAACTAAGAGAATTCTTACTAACTATACATATATTTATTTTAAAGGTACATTTCAAATTTGGGTCACTTGCCCAAAGTTTTCTTCTGAATTTGGCGTCCATGATAGCCTCATTTCTTAGTCTGTGTAGGCGTAACAAAATATGATAAACTGGGATTTTATAAATAACATAACGTATTTCTTACATTCTGGAGGCTGAGGAGTAAGGATAAAAGTGCTGGCTGGATGACTTAGTTTCTGATGGGGGCATTTTTCTTGCTCACCGTATCTTCTATTGTAGAATGGAGAAGAGCTTCTTATTGGACTCATTTAACTAATTCTATTCTTGAGAATTCCACTCCAGTATTCTAATCACTTTCTTTCATCATCTTTGGAGTTCAGATTTAAACATTACACAAACATTCAGATCACATTTTCTTATAAGACAATATTGCTAATTGTGAAGATTACTATCAAGTAAAACAAGTATTTGAAATACAGAATATATAAAGAAATACTTAATCTTTGTCTGCTACAACCAGAACATTTCCCCATGAACTTCAGCTTTGGAGTGCAGTCCTATTTGGGACAGATGGTTACAGGAATTTCTGAGATTATGCACATTTGGAGGACTTCAATCAGAAAGTGAGGAAGCTTGTGGTCTGGACCTGGCTTCACTCCCAGTTTTCTGTCAGACCTTGGACAAGTCCTATTTCCTTTGTGAACTCAATTTTTCTTCCTAAATAAAACAAAATAGTTGGACTTGATTTCTCCTCTGCCTCTGGTATTCAGAGTTTTTGAAGTCTGTACTGACTATTGGGCAGAAAAGTAAAAATGTAAACAATATTGCCAAGCAGATTAAGTAGTGACACAATTTGTGTCAAGTCAAAAATCTAATGCAGATGAACTGATATTTTATACATTATTACTGGAAAAAAATCCATATAGTATATTTTGATCATTTTTTCTCCTCTTCCAATTCTTCCCAAATCCTCCACACTCTCCTACCCACAAAACTTTGTTCTTCTTTTTCTTTCAAACATATTAACAAGCAAGTGAAACAAGAAATAAAAACAAAACAAAAAATAATACCCCCCCCAAAAAAACCCAAATCAAAACAAATAGGCAGAAGACCAATGAGACAAAAAAAAATGCCAAAACATAGGGAAAAGAAACAAAATTCCACAAAAATACCATTGATTTTGTTTTGTGTTGGCCAACTACTCCTGGATATTGTTATCATGAAATGTGGTTAATATACTCAGGGATATTAACCCTGTTATTTCTCCATTGGAGAAAACCAATTTTCTCTTTGCCAGCAGGAGGTATCAGTTTTAAGTAGCTTCTTGGTTAGGAGTAGGACCCTGTGTCCACTTCTCCTTCTCTGTGCTGGAACACCATCTGGCTTGAACCTGTGCAGATCACTTGTAGTTTGAATGTGCTGAGATTTTGTGCTTCTCCCTTGCCTGTGACTGCATCACTCTAATAAACTCACCTTGCCGGGGTGTTTGTCACTTCCAAAATTTATGTTGAAGTCTAATCCCTATTATGACAGTATTATGAAGCAAGTATTAACAGGTGTCTAGGATAGGAAGGACCCGCCCTCACAGATGAGAGCATCCCCATCTCCATCATAAATGGACAAGTTCAGCCTTCTCTTGCTGTGCTGGTTAGTTTTTAGTTTTTTGGTTTTTTTTTGTTTTTTTTTTTTTGTCAACTTGACAAAAGCTAGGGTTATCTGAGAGATAAAACCTCAATTGAGAAAATTCCTCTATCATAGTGTCTTGTAGGCAGGACTTTGGGCATTTTCTTGATTAATCATTGATGTGGGAGGGCCTACCCCACTGTGGGTGGTGTCACCCTATCATGGTGGTCCTAGGTTACATAAGAAAGCAGACTGAGCAACCCAGTAAACAGCATTTCTTCATGATTCTGCTTCAGTTCCCTCCTCCAGCTCCCTTCCCTGAATTATGTGGAAGTGGAAGTCAAATAAACGCTTTCCTACTCAAGTTGCTTTGGGCATCATGTTTTATCACAATGGAGGAAAACTAGAACACTTGCATGCCCTCTGTCATAACAAATTCATCCTCACCATATGGGAGTACAATTTCCAAGGGGAGTCTCACTGCTGTGCTCATTTGCTTTGTCAAACGGCTGCTCTCTCTCAAATGCTATGCTCTATCCTTGTTGTTCATCTTCTGGAACCTTCCTACATTTCCTCTATCTGATGGCACTTACTTTCCTTCTCTGTAACTTGATGCTCTATTGTTTAACCTTCAGAATTGTGAGTCAGTAATTTTCTGCTTATTTTAGTTTACCCATGCTCAAGTGTTATTTTATGACATCATCAAATGGTCTGAGACAATGTGCTTCCTCTTATTACTGTGCATTAAGGTTGCTTTCTGGATTATTAGTCTGTGGGGGTCTCAAGGACTTTGACACTGTATCTCAGTCTATCCTGCCTGAGGTAGGAACTTAAAGATTGCTGTTGAAGGAATAAGAATCTTGTTCCTTCAGGAGGTTACTAGGGTTAAGGCTGTAGGCAAGTATCTGAATTTTGGAAAACTCTATTGGTCTCTCTATCTTACATTATTTCACTTTTCTTTTTTTTTGTTTGTTTATATGTTTGGCCTGATTTGCTGGGGTAAAAGGGGAAACAAAAATACATCTAATGGATTCCCCAGTTTTCGCTTGCTCCTTTTATCTCCTGTTTTAGGATGATTGATATTTTTTCTGCATGTTGTGGAAATGTTTCTAGTTAGATTTTGTAATAATAATTTTTAATTTGTAACATATATCCTTTAATAACTTTTTTCTATCAAACTATAAAATTATTCAGTATCATTATTTACTTCTTGGGAATGAGACAAGAGGCTTCTTTGAACTTCTTTCCTAAGAATATTTTTAAGATCCAGAACAAGTTATAATTATTTTTATGAATACAATACAGATTTACCAGTATATTATATTTTCTTTTATCTTGTTTTTAGGCCTTACTCCTTACCTCTAAGTTCAATTTTTTTTACCCATGGAAATAATCCATTTTAAGTATTTTCAATGAGAGTGAAGTTGTCCTTTTTGTAACAATGGAAAATGCAGTATTTCCCTACCTCTTGAGTGATTCTTTTTTTTTTTTTTGGTTTTTTTGAGACAGGGTTTCTCTATGTAGCTTTGCACCTTTCCTGGAGCTCACTTGGTAGCCCAGGCTGGCCTCGAACTCACAGAGATCCGCCTGCCTCTGCCTCCCGAGTGCTGGGTTTAAAGGCGTGCGCCACCAACGCCCGGCTTTGAGTGATTCTTAAGTGAATATTATATTGAATTTTCTTAATTTGTAGCACTATTTTCTGGTATCTGTTTTTGATTATGAAAGTTCTGCTTCTGGCCTAATTATGATGATATGTGAGTAATGCATCATTCTGTTTGTTATCATTTAGATTTTTTTTTTGTCTTGAGGTTCTACAATTTCACTTTTCTTTTATTCTTGAGTTCTGAGGGGCTTCCTATTGCCATGCTAATCTGATTTCTCAATGGCTACTCTCTTTCAAAGCCTGTGCTATCCTTGCTCATCTTCTGGATCCTTGCGGCGCTTTTCTATCTGCTGGCATTACTTCTAGACTCCCCCTCTCTACTATTTTCATCTGTTGCAATCCTTCTTGATCCTTATGGTTCAGCTCAAATTTCAGATCCACACGAAAATCTTCTCTAATTATAACAGTTAGAATGAATCGTTTCCTCTCCCAAACATCATTAGCATATTTTATAGACCCAGCACATTTGACATATTTAGTCCACATAGCTTTCTCAAATAAACACAGAAAAGCATAGTAGAAAAAGCACAGGCGTTGGAAACAGACAAGCCAGAATTCAGATCTCAGCTCTTTACATACTGGATATGTGTGGTGCTTTGGGAGAATTTAATCTACTGCGTGTTAGTTTCTTCATTTAAAATGAAAATATCTGTCTCAGTGAACAGGCCCAGCTTACCAGATCTTCCCAGTTACCATATATAAATCAATTAACAACGACAAGGTAATCCAGATTTGTTCTTGTTCTGTGCACAACTCTCAGATTGTCTCAAGATATTTTCAGTAGACTTTGAGAATATCTCACATGCAAGTTCAAAATAGTCTGGCAACTGTAGACCTTCATGAAGCCTTTGAACTGTGTCTGTTCTTGGTCTCTCTTTCCCATAGTTAGACATATGTTGGCTAAGAAAATACTTAAAAGGAGATTAATTATCATCACTATGGCTTTAATATTTATTTATTTAAGAATTTATTTGGCATAAACCATTCCTTGCATGTTATGTTTAATACTGGGAAGGAAGACAATGAAAATAAAATGTGTGTTCTTTTGCTCTTACATACTGCCTATAGTAGAAAGGCAATAAACAAGGATATTGTGTTATACTCAATACTGAAGTTTATGGATACATTTATTTATTTAACAAACAGTTTAGTTTCCAAATACAATTTAAATACTGACTATCAAGTATATATAATAATAAAAAAGATATATTTCAAATAAACATCAGTAAGAGTATATAATAACTGTGGTACTATGAAAACAATAGATTCTGTGAGATAGTACTAGAAGACCCTCAAGAAAGGCCCTTTGTGATGCTAGTGACCTAAAAAGAGAGTTGAAAGATTAAAAGGAGAAAGTTCAATACACTTAAATCATATACACACAAACAACAAAAATGGACTCAGCAGGTTGTATTTATATATTTATTTGTGCATACATATACATACACACATATGTAAGTAACAATAATATTCAAAGAAAAAGAGGCTATTAGTTTGAAAGTGGGGGACATGTGGGAGGTTGGAGGGAGGGTACCTGGGAGTGGCTGCTGGGAAGGAAGGGAGGAGGAAAGTGATGGAATTCTATCTCAATTTAAAACTTATTAAATACTTTAAGTAAAAATAAAAATAGAAAAAGAAAGACGACTTTGTTTTTTAAGAGGGAGAAAACTCATCTGAGAGAAAACTTCTGAGTAGAAAGATTATGTGCCAATACAATGAGATGGTGGTCTTTATGGACCCTTATTGGGCTCCAGTACCTGAAATACCGGAGAGAGAGGTGGGGATTTCTTCTGTTAGAAACAGAAGGAGTCACACTCTTTAATTGCTCCTTAATTGGTTCCTGGAACAGCTTAAATCATCACTCAATTTTGTAAAGTACAACACACACACACAAACACACACACACACACACACACACACACACGAACGCATTCTTATTATTTGGAAGGAGTCTGGTGGAAGATCCACCTCAACTCCTTTCCCCTTCCCTTTCCCTAAACCCGCATCTTCAAAGCCCGCCAAACACAGCTCTTCCCCCAGAGAGGCTCAAGACTACTCCCACAGGGTATGTAAGTGGCATCTCCGACAACAGACAGGTGATTCTTCTTGTCTATTTTCTGCAGGGGTGGGGAATCGCCCGGGAGTGCTTTACCCAGTAAACCTGGGCTTTCCAATTTGGTCTGCTTCAGTTTGCTGCGTCTGCGGAGGCGGAGAGGCCTTCAGGAGACCCAAGACTTATCACTTATAATCACCATTAATTCATAAAGAGAGAGAATTTACAAATTTCTGAGGTAAAGGAAACAGGTTTCTTCAAATAGCATTTTGAGATACCTACACATGCAACATGAGTAATATTGTGTGTTTTTGTGAAGAACAATTTCCCTCAAACTACCCATACCTTCTAAAGCATTTCTAGATCAGCGGTGGATCTTCGATTTACATTTGCCTAACCAAAAAGCCAAAATAGTCCTGTTTTCTGCCCTTACCTTAGTCTGCTGTCTATAGAGACTGCATACCTGAAGAAAACTGAATTTCCCTCCCAAGCAGCCATCACTTGCCAATAGTGCCTTACCTAGGAGGAGAATTTCATGAGCCTTGTCCTATCCATGCTGTGATGTTAGCTGATTTGATCCTGTATGGGTTTGTGTGTGTAGTCCTAGCTGCTGTGAATTCATGAATACAAAGACCCTGTCATGTCTGGCAAATACTGTTCCACTACAGAAAGATGCTTCTCTGGCTCTTACAATCTCTCTGCTCCCTCTTCCCCGATGATCTGAGAATTTTGGAGGCAGAGAATATGATATAGATGCCTCAGAGCTGTCTGTCTGTCTGTCTTTCTTTCTTTCTTTCTTTATTTATTTATTTATTTTGGTTTTTCGAGACAGGGTTTCTCTGTGTAGCTTTGCGCCTTTCTTGGAACTCGCTTGGTAGCCCAGGCTGGCCTCGAACTCACAGAGATCCGCCTGCCTCTGCCTCCCGAGTGCTGGGATTAAAGGTGTGCGCCACCACCGCCCGGCTCTTTCTTTCTTTCTTTCTTTCTTTCTTTCTTTCTTTCTTTCTTTCTTTCTTTCTTTCTTTCTTTCTTTCTTTCTTTCTTTCTCTCTCTCTCTCTCTCTCTCTCTCTCTCTCTCTCTCT
>CABHPQ010150084.1:11711-34696 GCA_902168405.1 Peromyscus aztecus
TCTTTCTTTCTTTCTCTGTCTCTCTCTCTGTCTTTCTGTTCTTTCTTCCTTTCTTCCTTCCTTCCTTCCTCTTTCTTTCTTTCTTTCTTTTCTTTCTTTCTTTCTTTCTTTCTTTCTTTCTTTCTTTCTTCCTTTTTTTTTTTTTTTTTTTTTTGGTTTTCCGAGTCAGGGTTTCTCTGTGTAGCTTTGCGCCTCTCCTGGAGCTCACTTGGTAGCCCAGGCTGGCCTCGAACTCACAGAGATCCGCCTGGCTCTGCCTCCCGAGTGCTGGGATTAAAGGCGTGCGCCACCAACGCCCGGCTCTTCCTTTTTTTTTTGAGACAAGGTTTCTCTGTGTAGTTTTGGTGCCTGTCCTGGATCTCGCTCTGTAGACCAGGCTGGCCTCATACTCACAGAGATCCACCTGGCTCTGCTTCCCGAGTGCTTGGATTAAAGGCATGTGCCACCACCGCCCAGAGAGCTGATGTCTTAATTAGGGTTTCTATTGCTGTGAAGAGACACTATGACCACGGTAACTCTTATAAGGAAAACACTTAATTGAGGGGGCTCCCTTACAGTTTCAGATGTTAAGTCCATTTTCATCATGGTGAGGAACATGGCAGCGTGCAGGTAGATATACATGGTGTTAGCTACATTTTGATTAGAAGGCAGCAGGAAGTGGACTGTGACACTGAGCGAAGATTAAACAAAAGGGACCCTCAAAGCCTGCCCAACAGTGATATAGGCCTCACCTACTTCAGCAAGGCCACACCTCCCAATAGTGCCACTCTATGAATTTATGGGGCTAATTACATTCACAGCTAAGTACTCCAGTTTCTTGTTCTCTGTGTGCTGACTGGTTGTGGGTCTCTCTGTTAATTTCCATCTGCTGTAAAAAGAAACTTCTGAGACAAGGGTTGACAGATGCACTAATATATTGGTAAAAAGAGAAGAACTTAGAGGGCAGTTTGTTACTCATGTCCATTTACAAAAAGAATACTTTTTAGGCACAAATTTTTGGCTCAGGAAATTATACCATATGTGGAATCCATCTGTGGATCAGGCTTTTAATCCAACCAGAAAGTGGTTGGTTATTCACTGTCTTTGTTAGGGTTTCCATTGCTGAGAAGAGAAACCACAACCACAGCAACTTTTATAAAGGGAACATTTAATTGGGGCTGGCTTACAGTTTCAGAGGCTTATTCCATCATCATCATGGCAGGACATGGTGCTGGAGAAGGAACTGAGAGTCCTACATCTTGATCTGCAGGCAGCAGAATGAAAAACTGTGTCACACTGGCCAGACTTCAGCTTATAAGACCCCAAAGCCTGCTTCCACAGTGACACACTTCTTCCACCAAGGCCCCACCTACTCCAATAAGGCCCCACCTACTCCAACAAGGCCATACATCATAATAGTGCCACTCCCTATGGGCCAAGCATTCAAAGACACTATTCTATGGGACAATACCTATTCAAACCAGTACAATTCCATTATAGTGATGCTACTGTTGCTCCAGTGGATATATTTTTTACCAGACTAGTGTTACTGTAGCTTGCAAGATTCATAAATGAGTAAGGTTGTTGTTAACTTCTCTCCCCCCAGTAGCATGCATAGAATGTACCAGCACTATGAATGCTGGCAGTAGGAAAATAACGTTTTCTAAGTAATACAGTGATTTAAGTGGCAGAGTAATTTTGTGTTTTCATAATATTGAAAAGGGGGGTATGAATTTGTTACCTAAAATGATAGATATTTGTGAGAAATATAAGAAGAACCAATATAATTCTTATTCTCACTCAATAATCAACAGAATGTTTTGTGATCTATTGTGTTGAAGTATTTTCCAAGATATCCTGCAAACTATTTCTTCTGCAATGGGCCCATACTAAATATCTTCTATATAAGTTCAATTATGACACTGTCTACTGAGACAGTGTTGGATTTCCAAGTACTATCCCACAAGACTGACCCTACTTCAGATGCCAGTTAAAAAATACACACTGTTCACCTGTTTCTAACCACCTTAAAGTCATAGTTCCTACAATCCCCTTCTTAGGTATGATCAATGTGCTTGAGCTGCTTGTAGATCTTGGGGAAATATTTATGTGTACCGGTTTATAATAAAGGGACATTATATAAGATACTGATAGAAGAATGAATATTGTAAATTTGGGAGAAGGCAGGTTGATTCTTCAACACCCCTTTGTAATATACCATCCTCTGGGAATCACCTTATGATCACCTGTCTAGAAGCTCTTACAAACCCAATTTTACCAAGATTTTTAGAAGCTTCGTTATGTAGGCATGATTGATTAAGTCAGCAGCTATTGATGATCAGATTATCTGGAGGTTGCAAGCTGAGGCCAAAAGTCCCATAATCATGCTGTGGTCCTTCCCATGACCAGCTTATATCTAGAAGTAACTAGGAACTCTCAGCCTTCAATCAAATAAGTAGCATATGTAACAATAATTATTACTTCAATCTAGAGATTTTAGGAGTGATGTCAAGAAATACTAGGAAGTCACTACAGTATCACAGCTTGTTGGTGTGATTTGCTACTTTATTTGAGATTTGAAAATTGATGTGGAAGCTGGGCATGGTGGTGTATGCCTTTTATCCCAGCACTTGGGAGGCAGAGGCAGGTGGATCTCTGAGTTCAAGGCCAGCTTGGTCTTCAAAGTTAGTTCCAGGACATCCAGGGCTTTTACACAGAGAAACTCTATCTCAAAAAACAAACAAAAAACAACAAAGATTGATGTAAAGAAAAGAGAACTCTTGTACATTTTGGTAAGAATATAAATTAGACTTCTTCTTCTTTGGGAAAACACCAAATGGCGGATGACGCCGGTGCAGCGGGAGGGCCCAGAGGACCCGGGGGCCCAGGACTAAGAGGCTGCGGCAGCGGCCTTAGGGGCCACGGTCGTGGTCGAGGCTGTGACCGTGGTCGAGGCCGTGGGGCTCGTGGGGAGGTAAAGCTGAAGACAAGGAGTGGATCCCTGTCACCAAGCTGGGCCGCCTGGTTAAGGACATGAAGATCAAGTCCCTGGAGGAGATCTACCTGTTCTCCCTTCCCATTAAGGAATCCGATATCATTGACTTTTTCCTGGGCGCATCCCTAAAGGATGAGGTTCTAAAGATCATGCCAGTGCAGAAGCAGACTCGGGCTGGCCAGCAGACCAGGTTCAAGGCTTTTGTCGCTATTGGGGACTACAATGGTCATGTTGGTCTTGGTGTTAAGTGCTCCAAGGAAGTAGCCACTGCCGTCCGAGGGGTCATCATCCTGGCCAAGCTGTCCATTGTCCCTGGGCAGAGAGGCTACTGGGGGAACAAGATTGGCAAGCCCCACACTGTTCCATGCAAAGTGACAGGCCGCTGTGGCTCTGTTTTGGTGCATCTCATCCCTGCCCCCAGAGGCACTGGCATCGTCTCTGCTCCTGTGCCTAAGAAGTTACTGATGATGGCCGATATTGATGACTGCTACACATCAGCCAGGGGCTGCACTGCCACCCTGGGCAACTTTGCCAAGGCCACTTTTGATGCCATCTCCAAGACCTACAGCTACCTGACCCCCGACCTTTGGAAAGAGACTGTGTTCACTAAATCTCCTTATCAGGAATTCACTGACCATCTTGTGAAAACCCACACCAGAGTGTCTGTTCAGAGGACCCAGGCTCCAGCTGTGGCCACCACATAAGGGTTTTTATACAAGAAAAATAAAGTGAATTAAATCTGTAAAAAAAAAAAGAATATAAATTAGTACTGTTATGCATAACAGTTTGTTTATTCTTAACACTGTTAAAATAGATCAATCACATAATCAGGCAATTCCACATGCAAAGAAAATGAAATCTGTATGAAGAGACATCTACATCCAATGTTCATTGCAGCAGTGTTCACAGTTCTCAAGATATGGAAACATCCTAAATTCACAACAGCTCTTAAATGGATTAAAAATACATGGTACCTATACGCAATATAATGCTATAACAAAATGAAGTCCTGTTATTTGTGGCAACCTGGATGAAAGTGAGTATCATTATGTTAACTAAATTAAGCCCAAACCAGAAAGACATGTACCATATTATCTTGCTAGTGTGTAGAATATAAAATCTAGTGGAAATTGGATTTTAATATTGGTTACCAGAGCATTGGGAAAATAAGCATGGGGGACATTGGTAGAAATGTTGATCTAGTGGTATTAAGTAAATTAGGAGCAAGAAATTATGAAATTATGGCATGCTGTTGCATAGTAGGATGACTATAGATAAAAATATAGATTATATATTTCAGAAAGTTAGAAGAAAATACTTCAAATTTTTCCATAAAGAAATAATAATTTTTTAAGAGATTATATTTAGTTCGATTTAAACATGCAATGTTCATATATATTGAAACACAATGAACTGTAGAAAATTAAAAGTACAATGTTTATTTATATGGAGAGATTTATATAGCATAAAAAGTAAAATCTGTAGCATGATTCCTTTCTTTAGGTTTTGTATTTAGTAGATTTTATGTAGAGAAGGATTTTTGGTGATTCTTATCTTCTTTATGCTATATATTTTTTTGTTTTTCCAAACTTTTTTTCTGTACCTAGACTTATTAGTATACTAGCATATTAAAATAATGAATGCAAAGATTTTACTCCAAGGAATGTTTATAAGAACATGAATAGGGATCACTGAATCATTTTTAAATACATGTTTACTGCAAAATGTAAAATAGAAATGTAATAGAGATGGGATTTTGATGTGCCTTCCCATCACTTGCCTAACCAGGATGCTATAAAGATAGTATTACATGGTACTGAACATACATGACCTAATGTGCTTTTCAAATCGGCACATTAGCACTTGTCTTTCACTGGCACGTTATGTCAAAATCTAATTTTGATCAGTGATGAGTGTGACATATCTAGATTATAAATGCAAATCTCAGTTGATATTTGATTTCATCTAATCAAAGATGTTATTTTTAATTGGTATGGAACAAGATGATCTTGTGCAAATGAGGCATTGAGTTAATAAGTACTTTGTATTTACATAGAAATTTTCTATGAGCTTAACATACTTCATGAATTCAAAGAAGTTTTCTGTGAAATTTCTTAGAAAACATATTTGACAGGGTCTAATAAAGCTGAATGTATATGTATATATTCATAACACTTATGTATATAAATACATTGAAATTATACTATTATAGAGTCAGCAGAAATGTATATTGATATTTACTTAAAGACATGCTATAGAAGCACCATTTATTATTGCCTCATGTGGCTGAAAAGTACCCAAATGTCCATCAACAGCAGAATGAATATAGAATGGATAAATACATTATACTCACACATTAAAATGCTGTGCAACAATGTGGATGAAGTTCATAGTATAAACAACAGAAAGAGCGCAACTGGATCATTAAATTTGTATGTTATGCACAAACATGCAAAACATACTTCAAAATAGCAGTTTTAGACATCTCTCAACTCTTTTCTGAGTTTGAGATTTTGTCTGTTCGCTTCCAAAGTAATTGTCATTAGTTGATATGATACACTTACTCTATACCAGACCCATTTAAAAGTGTCTTGATACAAAAGTAAGGAAATTCAGCTCCCTATGCTCAAGGAATTCATGAGGGTAAGTTAAGGTCATATTTGGTCTTATAAATAATCATGACATAATATTGTATATAGAAAAGTCATATAGTATTTTGCTAAAATTTAACAGAAAATCCTAAGCTAGGTTGTGTGAACTTGGGGACAAGACCAGGGAGCCTGTTTCAAGTGGTATAAAGAACTCTGACTGTAAGATAACTAACACAAGTGAACCTGGAAAGGAAGGGCATTCCAAGCAGGGGCGCTCCACTGGAAAAGTGACCAGGTGAACAAGAATATGTACATTCAGGCAACTACAGATATTTTACTGTGTTGGTTACATAGGTTGTGGAGAAGAGGGGGAGTGGTCGGAAGGGCTGGCCATTGAAGGGCCTTTAATTGTAATGAACTGAATGATTCTGCTTCACAGACTGTGATTTGAAACCCAGCTTTCCCGTTCATCCCAGCATGGTAATTAATCAATTTATAAGATATCCAGTGGTATCTTAGAAAGTTTCCTTGATCAGGATGACTTAGAAATGTCAAAACAAGAAGTAACACTAGGAATACAAATGCCTAACCCAGACCAGCCATATCAGGGTTCTAGATAGGGTCCTGAGTGGGGAGATTCAGGGAAGTAAAAGAAATACTCAAAAGAGTCAAAAACTGGGGTCAGGAGGGCTGCAAGGGTTAAGACTCAAGTCAGCAAGTTTTTTTTTTTTTTTTTTTTTTACACCCCTCAAAGGAGGAAGCAAAAACTAAGTCAGTAAAGAGCATCAGACAGAAGAATTACAGGGAGCTTGGATATCTTAAGTTCATCTGGAACAAGGTACATTCTTGGATGGCAAATGAAGTATTTCTTATCTCAGTGTCTGGAACATTTGACCCCATACATATCAGGAAGATGTCAAATGCCAGTTCCCAGGCTACAGGCTCCCCCACTTGCCAGGGCCTGGAACCAATCAATATCTGGCCTTGTCTGTCATTACTCTGGCTAGGTGAGGGGCAGAATGTTCACATTCTACCATCAGGGCTTCTGAGCAGCCTCCAATCCAGTCAAGTTCTCAACAAATGTCCAGGCAGTTAGACATAACTTTAGAAAGACCAACAAAAAAAGTAATTTGCCAAGGCTGCAAGGGAGGGATAGTGCAACTTCTTTTTCAAGTGACCTAGGTTGGTTTTGAATCTCTTTAGATATGAAGACTGACCTAGTCCGATAAATGAGGCACCCTGTGTATTTCCATTATTCATGGGAGACTAAAAATACTTTTCCTAATGATCCAGCAGAAGAAATCTTACTCTTTGTATAACACAATCTAACAATCCGAACCTGCTTCTCAGAACTGTGGGTTTGGATAGAGGATTCAGAGATCCTAACTAGGTCAAGCCCTAGGCAGGAGAGTCACAAGGCAGAAGAGGTCTAGTCAGCAGAGTTGGTTAGACTCCTTTTGCTCATCTTGATCTTTCCCTTTCTGTTTTTTGGAACATAATCTTGGCATATAGACCTAGCTGGCCTCAAACTCTCAAAGTTGAAGTATGCCTCCTGTCTTAGCCCTGCAAATGCTGGAATCACAGGCATAAACCCCATTTTGATCTGCTGGTGTTCCAGACAGCAAGTCCATGACATTTCCCAGAAACTTTTGGTTACTGAACCTTCCCTATTCTCACTTCCCCATGGTTGTATTAGAAATGCCATAACTGAGGCCACCTTTGGCTATCTGAAATATTTTAGGAATATCTAACTTCATGATCATATAACTAGAATAAAATTATAAATATTCTCTACTTTCTCCTATGCGCCAATAGATTTATATACAAGTACTCATTGATTCTATGGGGTTATATGACAGGTGAAAAATTGTCATAAATTGAGAATGTGTTGAGTACTTACTGATATCACTGTTTGGCAACACAAGAGGCTCCAGAACATGCTATTTATTCTAGGTGCTGCTCATTGCCTCTGCTCAGAATCACTGCGCAGTAGTCTCGAACCACTAGCCACAGACCATATCAAAACTTAAAAGTGCAATTTTTATTCATACATACTAGTTTTTCACAATTATAAAACCAAAAAAAAAGAACTGTTACCTTGGACCATCATAAGATGGGAACCTCCTGTACTTTTCTGTGCTGCCTCGGTTGTTTATAAGCCAGCTCCCTTACTGTTTTCATTCGGAAAAAAAGTAACTGAAAACAGTTCATTAGCTACTCTGCTAGTGGGTTTTTCATTATCCCATTCACAGTCTTTTTTACAATGTTTTAACAGTCTGCTAGCTGCCCCCCTCCTTTAGGATCCTTTCTTTCCAAACTCCACATCTCCCTCTCTTTTATGGATAACATCAAACTCTCATCAGATCTCAGCCTACCATCTCTTTAAAGCTGACAGTTGAGGTTCTCAACATAACCCAAACTCTATTTACTTAATGAAGTCTACCCTTTCCTGAAGAACTTGGGATTGTAAATAGCGGTATATAACATATGTTAAGTATCAAGTACAGTCGGTACCCGACCAGTGCTTATTTCTTCCTTCCCTTCTGCTTGTTTTATTATTGTTTTATCCATTTTCTTCTTATGTCAAAAAATAAATGCCTCATTACATCTGTTGACATTTGTGTTCTCTTATTTTGGATTTAAGCTCATAAAAAGGAAAGATGTGCATCCTTCTGGCCTTGCATAATATAACATGTATAAAAAGGACCTGTAATCGTTATTCTTCAGATTTGGTATAGATACTAGAGAAAACTCAGGGCTGTTTCCTTGGTTTCCTCCAGACTCCTGTGCCAGCTAGATATGGGGTCCACTGGTAAATGGTACCATCCAGATTTGGCAGTGCCTGGGAAACAGGAGAGGTATGAGTTTGACACACCACTTCTTATAGGCCCTTGTTAGGTAACTTCATCTCCCAAAGCCTTAGGTTCTTCATCCATAAAATAAGTACTGAGACATACTTCATAAAGTTCTTATGAAGATTAAATGAAATATGAAAACAAATTACATTGCACCAGGGCAGGCGCAGAACAAGTATCCAATAAATGCAAGCTATTATTCTTCTTATTAATATTTTCCACACCATAATGATTCTTGGTTTATAGAGTTATCACAAAAATTGAAAATAAATGGAGCAAACAGTAAATTCCAGGAAGCAAATTGAGAAAGGGCTAGAATAGAGCTCCAAGTGCATCCAAGGTGCTATTCAATAAATTGGTTTTGTTTTTGTTTCACTCTTTATGTTGGAAAAATTCCATGTACAGAAGTAACAAAAAATTCTTAATCCAGCTGCAGCAATAGCTAAATTATGACAGTTCTTTTTTATTTTTACTACTATACCCTCCTTAAAATCCTTTCCCCACTAAATTACTTTAAAGCAAACCTTATATAACATTTATCCCATTTATACTTCAGCATATATTTCTGAAAGGTACAGACTTGAAAAATAATTATAAAGTATTAAATCAGTCTTGGTTGGCTTGAAGCTGGCCACATTTTGTAACTACCCATTGACCTTAATGGTAGTGTCAACACAAACTAAGGCATGGATGGATTGTTCCCTTTAGGAATGGTATGTGGGCCATTTCCTCAGGTATGGGGTTATGAGGAAAAAAATAAAGTTAACATTTTTATTTTCATTTCATGAAACTCTAAATCCTGCCATCAGTATGAGTGTAGCACAGTTAAAAAGTTTTTGTTGTTGTTGGTTTGTGTGTGTGTGTGTGTGTGTGTGTGTTTCGTCATGGTATAATGGAAATAGTTATACACCTGGGCTCCAAATATCTGGATTTCATTCCTATTTTATTACAATTGGTATATTAATTAGTCTTTTAATGCTATGATAGATATCTGAGATAAAGAACTCATTTGGCTCATGATAGCAGACCATCGTGACTGGGAAGGTTTGAAAGATTGGAACACCTCTCCTCATGGGGGCCGGGAACCACAGGAAGAGTGGCTGGGCCGGTGACTTCCTCCTCTGTCCGCTCTGTTCCGCTCAGGGCCTCCAGGCCACTGAACGGTGCTACCCACATTCAGGAAGGGTCTTTCCTCTTATCTGATCATCTCTACAGATGTCCTCACAGGCACACTAAGAGGTGTACCCTATTATTTTCCTTGACATCAATCAATCCTATCAGGTTGCCAATCAAAATTATCATCTACAGCTTTAACCAAATTCCTCATACCTTTCTTTTAAAAGCTTATACTTTGTTTTCTAACAGTTCATCTGTTCTTTGCCATCTTTAGGAAATAAAATTGAGGGTCAATGAAGTTAAAGAGCTTTTGAAGCATTAACAAACCCTAGTCTCCTTGGGCCAATAAGCAACAACTAATGTAATAATTGATTTAAAAAAATAAGGGGCTTAGAGAAGTGGCTGGGCAGGTGAGAACATGTGCTGCCCTTGCAGAGAACCTGGGTTCAGTTCCCAGTACTCACATGGCATCTTATAAGCATCTGTAACTCCAGGGCATCTGACAACCTCTTCTGGTTTCAGTGGTTACTGTATGTAGGTTGTATACTACCATGCATGCAGGCAAAACACACATAAAATAAAAATAATAAAAATAAATCTTTTAAAATGTGACTCATACTCAACTCCTTTTAACAGAAGTCCTACAGGCAGACTTTCCATTGTGTAATTCTGCTTTGCCTATGCTGACTTCAACCCAACTTTCTTCCCAAACTCCATGTTTCCTTTTCTCTCACTTGATGGGGGAGGGAAGAGAAGGGCTCTTAAGTTGAACTAGATCCGTGGTTCTCAACCTGTGGGTCACATTATCAAGTATCCTGCATATTAGATATTTATATCATAATTCATAGCAGTAGCAAAATTACAGTTATGAAGTAGCAATGAAATCATTTTATGGTTGGGGATCACCACAACATGAGGAACTGTATTAAATGGTCACAGCATTAGGAAGACTGAGAACCACTGTACTAGACCTTGACAATGTGATAAATGTATGAGCACGAAGGCATTCAAATTTATGGATCTTTGAGCTTATTATTAAGACAAAAATGTAAATAAAATAACTTAGGTCTGAAAACTAGTATTGAGTTAGAATAAGAAATTGTAGATTACATATTTTCAATTAATATTGAGGTGTTTTATTTTCTATTAATTTTCTAAATTAGCATACAGTATAATGGGTTTTGTCATGATATTTTCACACATGTATGTCATTGTGCTTTACACATATTTGGACACCATTATGCTTTCCTGTCTCCATTCCCTGTTTACCTTTTCTTATTCTCCCATATTCTCCCATTATTTGATTTCATCTTTCCACATAGTCCCCTGACTACTTTTATGTGTGTCTCTCTCTCTCACACACACACATGCACATGTACACATACATGCACATATTAAATCTAGACTCTGAGAGAAAATATTTGATATTTTTCTTTATGAGCCTTGTTTATTTCCCTTAACATGGTGTTCTCCAGTTCCATTCATTTCCCATGACATAATTTCATTCTTCTTTAAGCTGAATAAAATTCTATGAAACACACACACACACACACACACACACACACACACACACCTACCTGCCCTTTTTTTTCATTATTAAGAGATTTTTCTATTCATTTTACATACCAACCACAGATTCCCCTCTCCTCCCTCCTCCCGCCACCCAGGCTTCCCTCCCAACCCACCCCCCATCCCCACCTCCTCCAAGGCAAGGTCTCCCATGGGGAGTACATTCAGTTGAGGCAGGTCCAGGCTCCTCCTCCCTCCACCAAGGCTATGCAAAGTGTCCCATAGGCACTAGATTCCAAAAAGCCAGCTCATGCACCAGGGACGGGTCCTGATCCCACTGCCTTTGGGACCCTAAACACTTCAAGCTAAACAACTGTCTCATCTATCCAGAGGGCCTAGTCCAGTCCCATGGGGGCTCCTCATCTGTTGGTCCACAGTTCATGTGTTTCGATTAGTTTGGCTGATCGTCTCTGTACATTTTCCTATCATGATCTCAATGTCCCTTGCTCAAAGAATCCCACCTCTTTCTCATTGATTGAACTCCTGGAGCTTGACCTGGCACCTGGCTGTGGATCTCTGCATCTGCTTCCATCAGTCCGTGGATGAGGGCTCTATGATGACAGTTAGGGTATTCAGCCATCTAATCATCAGAATAGGCCAGTTTCAGCACCCTCTCAACTATTGCCAGTAGTCTAAGATAGGGTCATCCTTGTGGATTCCTGGGAATTTCCCTAGCACTGTTTCTCCCTTTTTTTATATGTGTTTTGCAGGCAAATGAAATTTTGCCTAAAACCTTTTTAAAAGATTAAATTTAGGGACTGGTGAGATGGCTCAGCAGCAAGAGTACTAGCTGTTCTCCCAGAGGACCTGGTTCAATTCCAGCACCCATATGGTGTCTCACAACCATATATAACTCCAGTTCCAGGGGCTCTGACATGCTCTTCCTTACCTTCATAGGCATCTGGCACACACATGCTGTATCTGTTTTAGAAAATATCTCATTACATAGCCATGATTTGCATTGAACTTGCTATATAGACCTGGGTGGCTTTGAACTCACAGAGATCCACTTGCCTCTGCCTCCTGAGTGCACCTGAGTGGATTTAAAGGTATGCACCACCACATCCAACCCTTATCAGATTTTCTTTATCCATTCATCTTTTAATATCTATGTAGGCTGGTTCTATATGTTGTCTTATGTGAATATTTTAGCAACAAACAAATGTGCAAGTATGTCTGATAATTACGTAATTAGAGTCCTTTTGCTATTATACACAGGAGTCAGCTTAATTAAATGGTAGTTCTTTTTCAGGTTTTTTGAGGAATTTCCGTATTGATTTCTATGGTGGCTATAGTAGCTGACACTCACATCAGCGGCAGTTAAGGTCACCCACTAATCCCAAGCATAGGATTATTAGAGTTTGCACATGTCTTCAGGTGATGGAGTTGTCTCCTAGGCACAAGAGACAGCACTTCCCTACATGAACTGAAGCTCCTGTCTCCTGAACTTCGTGTCATGGATGCATCTGGTCCTCTCCACAATTGCGTTCTGTGGCTCTACCCTACCCTGTGACTGTGGCAGGGTGACCTCAGGCCCTGTGACTAGTGATTATTACTCATTTTCAGGCCCCCAAAGTATCTCAGTCTTAAATAATATTTTTCCTCTCAAAATGGTGCCCAGCCACGACACTCTGAGACAGGAGGAATGACACAATCAGGCTCCCTCTAGGCTGCTGACCCGTTACACTAGAGAAATCAGTGTGTCACCAGAGCCACAAACTAGATGTGAGGCTTGCTGAAACTATGAGCTTGTTGTATGGGTATGGCTGCCAGTATCTACTCACCAGCGCCTCTGAATTACCTTTGGATGAGGCAGCTCATCCTCCCCTGGAGGGGATGGGCCCAACTGGAGCCCCGCACTGCTCACTTCTTTCTCCGGTGCCGCTATCATTTCTTCACACTTCTCAGTTGTTCTGTCTCCCAGTCACTGATTCCCAATGATCATTTTCTGATTTTTCTCTCTTAGGAAGAATCTATTGTTTGTTATCCTGCCTCATCTCCTTCACCACATCACCCAGAGGCAGCTTTTCATCTACCGTCTTACTCTCAACTTGAAGTATTTTTAAATAATTGGGAACATTATAAAATATTTCAAAATGGCATAATGGTATTTTATAACTTCATAGTATGTATGTAAACTAAATCTTTGCTGTGTGTTTTGTGCTGTAAAGTCTTTGATCACTTCTTCATGTGACTATGATACTCTAACATTTTTTAAAGAGAAAATAGAAATTTGGACCATCCTTAGCATTGTTGATCAAACATGTATTGATAATGTTTAAAAGTTTATTTCAGCACTGTGGTTCATCATTGTAATGTAATCGAGACATTAGGATTATTGTGAAATTTGGGGAAAACCCCTATCCAGATTGTCCAATAATAAACAATATGGTTGTAGAACATTTCTAATCCTATTTGATCATTAATATTTATTAAGCATATTACTTGGATCCATGCCAAGTGTTTAAAAGGGGGCCTGTGCAAATAGGGCGTCCCTGAAGCTGCAGTACCATTTTGTAGTAACTTGGTTTTTCTGGTTAGTTCCTGGCCTACTCCTGCAGGCTGCTGACTCCTCATTTTCTCTTCCCCTGCGGTCACGTCTTCATTTTCTCCTCAGCTTTCATATCCACCAGGGTAGCAAACTCCACCCTAGGTACAAAATGTTCAGTTTCCTATTTCAGCCACTCCCCCTAACTGCATAAGCCTCATCTGCTTTGCTCAATGTTTGGATTGGGACATGAGAGCCTGTGATCCCATCTTCACATGGAATGAATACTGTAAGTAAAGTTACAGACTATAAAATACTGGGCACACCAGCTAAAGAATACAGAGTCCTGACAAAGATCATCTTCCATGAATATCCTGGGCTTTGCTGGAGCTGACATCAGTTCATTTCTGTCATACTTTTTCTCTAAATAAACACAACAGTTCAGATATTCAATTAAAATAAGTACCCTTAATTTAAAATGTTATTCTGTAGTGTGTTATAATTATTTGTTTTGTCGGGCAGAGCTGCCTGGATATTTCTCACAATTACTTTTCCTTACTTCCTCAGTGAAATTGCTGGTAATTTTTGGTTTCACTTTATTTAATAGGACAAAACAAAACATTCTCGGTCTGCCTGAGGCAGAACTAATGTAGCTTCCTTAATAATGGCCACCCCCTGATGAGGGCCATCATGAAAAGAGGAAGAAAGAGGAAGGGAAAATATCCAGCATTTAAAGTGAGGAATACGGCCCTGGGGTTGTTTGTTTTTTCATATACAGAAATACTCTTAAATCTAGAGTTTATATTTCCTAAACTGCTAAAGTGTTAGAGACAGGCTGGAAATGTGTTCTGTAGATACCAATTCCCTTAGCTTGTTGAAAAGTGGTCACCATTGGTCACCATTGCCTGTGAGGTACAAAGCTTCTTACCCTGGGGTTTAGGTCTCTTAGCAGACCAGGAATTGTTGGTAGCATAGTCACACATGAATATCAAGATTTTAGGAAACTTCCATAAGACAAACAGGCAGAGAAGAATCTGGGATGGGAATCAGTGTTAGTCAATGCCAGTGTTTTATTCTTTTAAAGTGTCAAAAGTAATTTCTAGTTGAAGATACAGGTTTGCCTATTTTTTTTTATCTGATAATGAGCTACAGACCTTAGTTATGGGTTTTGGTACTGAATTGTTTTTGGAACCACATGTATTAGTTTCCTTAGTTAAGAGTGGATATCTTTTGACCAGGAGATTTCTAATGCAAAAGTTCTTAGTTACCATGCAATCCCCTAATCTTCTGTTCCATTGTTTTCTTTTGCCTGTCTTTTGATAACTAGGTTACAGCAAGCTCCAAATAATCTTCAGCATATTTATGTACTATTTATTTATTAACTATTTCTTGAGTGCTTATTCTTTGCCAGCATCCTGCTAAATGTTGTAGCAACAAAGAAAAATCAAGCTCAGACTCTGACTTTAAGAAGCTATTTGAGGTAGACAAATAGTAGTAAACATCTGATTGTAGTAGTATTTGGCATATATTAAAAGAAACAACCCCAGAACTTCAATGGCTAAATGTAAATGTTTGTTTCACATATAATCATAATGTGTGTGGGATATTACTAGAACTCAGCTACATAATAAGTTGGAAATCTAGACCTCTGCATAAAATTAGAAATGAGATAAGACAACATTGAAGATAAAGCTAGGAAGAGTGACTATCTTTTTCATGAATACCCCAGTCACTAGAGTCAGTCAGCTATAGGGAAAGCTGTGGAATATGGTCTAGCCTGAGGTTAAGAGGAATTGGAATTTGTAATTATATTTTTGCCAGAGTAATAATATATGGTCACTTTTCTATCACAAACATCAATGGGGTTTATGACAGCTTTAGAGTGTAGTTTATGGGGAGGGGTGAGAATTGGGATTGACTTCCCAGAAGAAATGGCATGGAAATTTACTTTTGAGGGAATTTTAAGAGTTATCCATATGAAGAATGGAAAGACGTGGTTTGATATAGGGACAAGAACTCTAGCAAAAACACGATATAGCAAAGTATATTCTTAGAAAACTTATGATTCAGTGGACTATATCCAGAGCCTACATTTCAATGAGTGACACTAGACTTTTGATCATACCCTATTCTGAGGTTGGTAGCACTTTGGGATCACACTGATACATACTAATTCAATTCTTCTGATCATAAATGCATTGCCCAATTTTCAAAATCAAAGAAGTAGGTTTTTATTTTAACAAGTTGAAAGTCAAGCAGTCAGCATGACCCAGTTAAGAACTTTATTCAAAATGAAAAAGAAAAAGAGCTTGGAAATGGGATATTCTGTAAAGTGTATCACCATCTATTTGTAAAGACAAAGAAATCACATACTTTAAGCATGTGTAGAGAAGCACAATTTGCTACTTTTTCTTTTTTTTCCCTCCCAATGAAATTGACAACAAAATCTTCTGTTGTAATGCTCAAAGATATTCTCTATAGGATTATTGAAGAACATTTTAAATTGAAGGTAATTACATGGAAAATTTAATCATCTCTTATATTTTCACCCATGTTGTTTAAATTGTTACAGCAAGTCTAAAGCTCTCCTGTACCCTAGAACTCTGAGGTTTTTGTAAACATCTCCATGTTATTTAAGAATAAAGTCTATCTGAATAAGAACCTCTCTTAGGAAGAAATAAAGTTCTTGGCTCAGAGAAATATTTCAAAACAGGAGTTACTGGAATGAAAGACACATTTCTTGGACCATTTTTAAATATGAGAAAAATGAATAGTACATCCAAATGTGGAATCTATATCGATAGAACTGTAGGTGGGGTGGGCGTCAAACACTGCCTAGGAGAAAGGCAGGAGGGAAGGAAGTTAAAATAGGACCACTAATGTTTATCTTGAAACTTGGCAGACAAATCTAGGATTTCAAGATGAAAAGATGGCCGAGAAAGTCAAGAGATGAAAAAGTAACGGAAGTTTCAAAGTGAGACCACAAAGAACAAACCAACACGGGCAGAGTTAACTGACTAAAGGACACACAGTATTTATGACCTTATCTGCTGAATAGGAAGTGTTCAGGAAACACGATCTGTGGTTACTACCAGTATCTGCTTTACCTTATTTTTTTTCCTTCTGTAAATTTTCTTTATTCTTGATAGCCGTCGTTGAAACTGTGGTACTGGGGATTTAGCTCAGTGGTAGAGCACTTGCCTAGCAAGCGCAAGGCCCTGGGTTCGGTCCTCAGCTCTGAAAAAAAAAAAAGACAAAGTAACAAAAGCTGTCTCCCTGAGCCTGTCCTTCAGTCCTTCAGTACTATCTCCTTCTTACACCTCCATTTCTCTGGTTTCTGTGGTTGTCGGTGCTATCATATCTGGTCTAGTTTTGTAACTGACTAGAAGTTCAAGGAAAGAAGAGGCGTTTCATTCTTTATAAATCTAGGATGACTATTATAGTGCTCATCACAGACTATATACTTCAGTATTAAGATAAACAGACAACTCACTTTTGCCAGGTAGAAACTATGTCAGGAAAATTCCACAACCTCCCCCATCCAGGGTCATCACCAAGTGTTGAAAGGTGTGAGCCCGTAGAGGACATTCTATAGCTAAATCATAACTGTGGTGTTTGAATGGTAATGGCTTCAAAGGGCTTATATGTTTTAATGCTTGGTGCCTAGTTGGTAGAACTGTTTAGGAAGGATTAAGAGTTGTAGCCTTGTTGGAGGAAGTGTGTCACTGGGGGTAGGCCTTGAGGTTTCAAAAGCTCACACCTTTCCAGTTATCTTTCTTTCTGCCTCATGGTTGTTGTTTTGACATGTAAGTTTTCAGCCTACCTGCCTTCCTGCTGTCATGGTCCATGCCATGATGATTAGAGAGTTACTTTCTGAAACAGTAAGCCCCCATTGAATGCCTACTTCTGTAAATTGTCTTGGTCATGGTGCTTTGTTCCATAGGTAGAAAAGCACTAAGACAATAACAATGCCTGAAGTAAAGTGGCATGATTAAACCTGCCAAGTCTATTTGTGACATAATTTAGATGTCCATTTGATGGTCCGTCCAATGCTGTTTCCAAGGTGCCTAACCTTAAATTGTCAAAGTTTTATGCCAAGTCATAGCCAAGAAGGTTTGACTTGTCACATAGCATGATTTGTGCTCTCCTCTGGTCTAATTGTGTCTAATGTGGGACAGCTCCTCTGCATTCCAGTTTAAACTTTGCATTTTATTCTGCAAAAGTACTAAAGGCAAACAAAGAAACACTCCATGTATTTATTTGAAATATGCCATTAATTAAAATGTTTTGCATTCTCAAGCATCTCACAGTGTTGAAAAAGTGTAATCCAGAGCTGGGACTGTAATCCAGTCCCAGATATTTGAGAGGTTGAGACAGGAGGATAACAAGTTAAAAACCTGTCTGGGCCACACAGTGAGTTTAGAGTCAGCCTAAGCAACTTGGTGAGACCTGTTTCAAGATAAAATATACAAAAGGAGGTATAGATGAAAATGTAACTGGTGAAGGGGAAAGAGGCAGAGCCTGAAAGTAGAAGTCACTCAGTATTTACAGTAAAGAACCACATGAAACCTACATAGTCACAGTAGACAAGGAACCTAAAGGAAGCAAGTAACTCAGTTAAGACCATGGTTGTGGTGGCCTCAGCCAATACTTGCTGCTGTCCTGCCAAGTGTGAAAGTGTGTTTCTGGGGTACTCATGAAGGTACTCATAATTCACAATGTCTTAATGGGTAGATGTACCAAACACAGAATATTTGGGTAAGAGTTCTGAGAGTCAACAATTGAACTCTAGTTGTTCTTGAGAGAAATAGGTTAGCATGAGATGAAATCATCACTTTTGGAGGAGAGATCTCTAGATAAGATCCTGAAATAAAAATCTGGAAATTGATTTGAAAAGACCATTATAGGCACCAGATAACACTAGCTAGGGAATAGCTATGATTCTGATATAATTTAGGAGTTTGGGAACTGTTGGAGAACATGATCCACTGCAGATTTGAAGACACTAGGCATGACTGAGACTTCTGGCATGCTACTAAACCTTTCTGAGCTTCTATGTCCTTGATCTATAACAATTTATACTTCATAGAATCATTGAAAGCAGTAATATGAGAATCAATGCAAAATCTCATAGTTCTGTTTGAAGTCATAGAAGGTCTTCATTAAATGCTGATTTCCCTTAATGCTTTTTCTTCAATTTAGATTGTTTCTAACACCTGTATTTAGTGTAGTCCTTGTTGTAGATGGATTTGACTTAAGAAGTAGATGGAAAAGCAGAATTACAGAAGTGAATGTCTGTTCAGAATACAGGATTCCAGTTAGATAAAAGTAGGAAGAAGCTAGTCTAACTATTCATGGAATGACTTTTATGGTGCTACATTCTACATGTACACACATGAGTCTAATGGAACAAACTAAAGCCAAAAAGTTTACTTTGTAATGTGGACCATGTTATACCGAAGAACCATTTAGAAAATTAAAGTGAAATGCATAATTCTAAAGCAACAATAAAAGGCTCTACTTTACAGAGCTTTAAACTACTGATGTACTGAATTTCCTTCTGTAGTAAGATTGCTTTTGTAGTTGATTGCGTGTCAAATAAAAACTCAGTTCTATGAGGACTCATAAAAAGCAATTTATTTTAACTTAAGGTGCATCATGCAAATGAATTACAAAGTTACAAGGAGATGAAAGGAGTTCATTATGAGTTTCAAAAACTCCATTTCCATTTCCATCCTTAAAAAGTTCTTGGAAGGGATACCTACATAAGTATATTTTAGCCTATCACATTTTATGATTCTCCACTCTTTTTAAACTGAACTGGTCAACCATCCTCCTCAACTCTCCCTATTTTCTTGCAGTTTTGGAGAGTGAACCTCAGTTGATGAGGATCAAATTCAGTTGATTGCCTTCTCCCTTAGATTAGTGCACTTTTTTGTATTAGTGAAGGATTATTTCATTTTTAGCAGATTTATTTTATTTACATCTGTTCTCCGTTATTCCAGATATATCATATATAGTAAGTTTTATATATATATATGCACACATATATAACATATATGTATATAAGTGGGTTAACTATATATAGTCAGTCTATATAGTTAGTCTATATAGTCTTTCTCTATAAAACAGTAACATATTAATTAACTACATGTATAACTAATATATATATCTCAGTTAACTGTATATATAGTAAGTAACCACTCTCCTTCCCTCTCCCCCATATATATATATAATTTTTTTTCCAGATATAGTAAGTTAACTCTATCCCATAACGCATAAAGATTAATATTGTGTTATACATTTAGAATTTCAGGGATATAAGCCCCTTCAGAGTTCAGGCTTGAGGTTAGAGGGGACTCATGCCAGCTAGTCTCTGTAGGATTAGTTCCTTATGAAGGTGCCTTCATGTCTGTCTCTTTCTAATCATTCTCATCCTTTGCTCCTTTACACTAAGGAACTATATGGTTCAAACCTTTACCTTTCAAAGTCAACTGCCTTGTTCCTATTATAGAATTCATAGAGCATTTTCCTTCATGGCATGGTATTCCCCCAGGTAACTTCTCTAGTCATAACCAAATCACTTGTTTCTTAGACTTGAAAGGATAGACCTGTCACTCATTTTTTTTTCTGCTGTACTACTACCTCTCTGTATATGGCCTGGACTTAGAACACATTATTCATAGGGTGAATACACTAGCTAGAGTGTATCAATTCGTCATGGAGCAGTGTATTTTATATTTGTGACTTTTGTAGTCTTTTCAGCCTTATTATTTAAATTGTTATATTCAATGTCCCAATGTCTTGTGTCTTCCTTTTTTCTTTTTGGAAGGTAGTAAAATGTTGCATCTAAGTGTGAATCAACTATCCTACATGTCTATATAAGAACAAATTATAGTGAACACACTGAATTTTTACCACATAGGAGGTCATCCTTCTATTCTATATAATTCCCATGATCTTCCCAAAAGTCTTTAAATAACCTTAGTGGGTAAAAACTATTACGAGATTGGAGTTCAGTAAAGGTAAACACTTTACCTAAGGTCTCATTCCTTAACTAGCAGAACTAGTTCAGAGACTGGACTCTTAACCAAACAACACATGCTCACATATATATCATCTGGCTTCCACAGCAAGCTCATAATTATTCATATTTTACTAATGAGAAAATAGTGACTTTTTTCTTGGAAGAATATACATGATGAATCACATAGCTGCTAAGATGTAGAACTTGGATATGAACCAAGGTTATTGCCTTAAAATTTAGAAAATCCCCACCAAACTATAGTTGGTGTTTCAAATTTAAACCTTTGCAATAATTTTCCATTTGATTTAGATACAGATATGTAAATGTGTATAAGTGTGGATCCACATATATATTGTCATTTATATTTTATTACCATATGTGTAAATAAATTATCATATGGATCATATAGTTATATAAGCATATATATATATATATAACAGCATATGGCAATATTTGGAAAAGATAAATATTTTTTCTATTCTGTTTAATGAATATTATAATTATATGATCAAAATTTATTTGATTGGAAGGTTGGTATTTTTGGCATGATCTATTGATTAATATAGGTGTGACCTAGTTTAACTATATGGTATATTCTTTTAATGGCAAAGTGCATATAATATTTCTCTGTGCAGTTTCTTTTTCTGAGGGGTATTGGGGTACAGTAGAAAGATAGAATTTTGCATCCTATGATCCACTTTTAAATATGGATTTTACTGCTAACTTTGAACGAATTAGTTCTACCTAACTTCTTTTTCTAAGTCTCAATACTTTAATCCACAACAGAGAAGTACTTTTCTGACCTTTAGGCTTTCTCTGTCTAATTTGGTTTTCACAGTTGTTGAAGAGATAGTTATAAAATACTATCCAGATCATTAAGCTCCTTATAATCCATCTCTCATTTTCCTTTGCTTTCAGAGAATTAAATTTCTTTATCCCAAGTGCACTTTAAAGCCTCTCTTTTTTATTTTGTCCATATGCAGCATTCTTTTTCCTCATACATTTGAGTGGTACTTCAGACCAAGTTCACCTGTTTATTAACAAGTCAAGTTTATAATCCAGATTATATAATACAAAGTTTAATGTTTTTCTATTTGAACATCATCTCCAATTAGTGAACATATAGAAGTAATGCATTATTGAATTTTATTCTAGTTACTAATCTCAAGCACGTTTTCTATTTGATCTTATATTGAATAATAAGGATACATTGATGAATATTTATTTAGTAGCACTATACTAGGTACTATATAACACAAGACTCATTTATTTCACTGAAGACTTTCAAATTATAGTATGAAGAACAATAAAAGCAAACCAAATGATTCTGAGGTAGATTTGACCATCTTCTCTGAAATAATGTACTACTTATCAGAGAAAAGGTAAGCATAGTTGTTGAGCTGTTCAAGGAGTAGGAAAGAACATAGAATTGGTAATACTGAATCTGATTACAAGCTTGCTGTTAACTTTTCACATGAATTTAGATAAACCATTTATCATTCTAGTTTTCAGTTTATCCACCAGAAAGTAAGATATTGAACTAGATATAGATAATTCATAAGGCTAAATTAAATGATCTCTTAGAATAACAACTGTAATTAGTTGAGTGCTTCCTATACACCAGATACTATTTAAAATATGTTACATACATCCAATCCTCATCTGAACCCATGAAATGTATGCTCTTATTATCAATGTCATCACATATATTAAGAGTCTAAGATAGGGAGAGATTAAGGAAGTGGTGAATTTGTTATTCAACCTAGTCTTGGTATGTCTGGAACTGTACTATCTCCAACCCCGTACATTTTTCATGGCTTCTTTGAGATGCTAGCTCTTGAGTAGTAGTGTTCAAGTCATTAACTACAAGGAGACTGGAGCATTAAGCTTGCTGTAGATCATTTGATTATATTCCTTTACATTTTAATTTATAAATTGTAAACAGTGTGGGCTTATTTCATTATATACATCCATGGGTACATATATTAAATTTTTTTCTTAGCCTCAATAACCATCATTCCTCATTCTATATAATGATACTTCAAAATGTTTAAGATGAAGATGCTATGGTGCACTTTGATGATGACCTTTTAAATTTTACAGATTAGAATATACCATTTCTAGTATTAAACTGTGATTAATAATATAGTTAAACAGATCTTATCAAAATAAAGTGAATGGTACAATTTTATTTTTTCTCATATATTTTCCATTTACTCATATACTCACAAAACTTAAAATTGAAATTAATTCCTTCCATCCTATTAATGTGGGTTGAATATAATTCTATACTCCATGAACTTATACATAACACATACACACACACACACACACACACACACACACACACACACACACACACACA
>CABHPQ010150084.1:34706-57698 GCA_902168405.1 Peromyscus aztecus
ACACACACACACACACACACACACACACACACACACACACACACACAACTGCATATAGCTTTTTTTGAGATGGGGTTCTCAGTATGTACCCTGGCTGTTCTGGAACTCACACTTCCCTCTGTTTTTCATGTTCCGGAATTAAAGGCATGTACCACCATATCCAGGTTTCCAATGCCGCTTGATAGTACAGGCCAGGGTTTCTTCAATTACGGGTGAGGAATGTGAGATTTAAAGGGGTAAATAAGAAGTGATTTTTTTTGACCTCCCCAGGGTATGATCTGGGGTTTGAATTTAGGGTTCCTGATTCTAAAGTTAACACTTCTTTCCTTATACCATTGTGCTGCCTCTGCATTTTCCAGATGTTATTTTATTCAAGCCTGTACAGATCAGACACACTGCAGTTGTGGCTGCAGGCAGGCCCCAAGATTAGGGTTGCGAATCTGCCGCACACTTGCCTAGATCCAGTAAAAGAGAAGTCAGTTTTATTCTCAGCAGGGAAGACACACTCAGTGCTAGGTCAGAACCACGGAGAGATCCTTGTGAGTTTTGAGGGATTTTGTTTTTTTGCCTTTTGTTTTTTCCCTCATCCTTTGCAGCTATGCTTCACCTTCAGGGATAAGCAAAGGACTGAACAGTTAGATCAAGCCTACTTCATATTTGCTAGGAGGACAACTCTTCATTTATATTCATGTGTAAATCATTCTAACAGTTGAAAATTGGAATCTTCTTGTTTAATTAATGTCTTTTTATCATCCTTAAGGCCACATAAACAACATAGATAACCTGAGGGCAAGGCACATCTATTTTACTCAGTGCTATATGACTGGTTCTTGGAATTTTGTAAATAGCCAATAAATAAATATTTATTCAATAAATCATGAATCCATGCAAATGACTTAGATCTAGACTCTATTATGGGTTCTTTTACTTATCAAATATCATCAAATCATATCACTCAGAGAGATGATAAGAAAGGACACTCCAGCTGTGTCCCCTCATGACCAAAATTCTTGAGAGTCTCATAAGTGCACTAGAGCTACCTTCCATCCATCTTCAATCTCCAACACTCTGTCCTCAGGTATCTGCGTCCAGTGCTCAACTGGATTTACTTTCCTGACAAACTTTGAGATACCTTTTATCTACCCATGGATCGATCATGCCTTCCAGACATTGTCAATCACTTTTCTTCCTCTCTGCACTTGTAGGCAATATTATCTCTTCATTTCCCTTTTGTTTTTCAATCTATTCTTTCCAATTGTGCTTCTCAGGCTTCTTTTCTTTTGTGTCATTTTAAGTGTTAGAATTTCTTAAGTTTCCACCCTAATCTCACCACACAATCTCTTTGTTATTTTCATTTACATTTTTAATATCTAGGGCTTCACTATCATCTGCAAACTATTACCTGTTGAATATAACACTTTCTCTTAGATAATCTTCTAGTTTTTAAGCTCACCTTTCCGAATTCCTGCTAGCCAAGTGAGAAGACAGAAGGAGGACATTCTTTTGATTAGAAACTTAATGGCGGGAAAGCTTCCCAACTGCTTTAGTATGGGAGTGAATAGGGGCATTTATATGCTGGATATTTATACATCTTCTGCCTTTCAGATATTGAAATTGAATCCTCAAGAGTTGCGGGGTTTGGAAGCAGGACATTTGGGAGATGATAAGGTCATAAACATGAGGTTCTCTTGAATAGGGCAATGTCTTTGTAAACAGAACCCTGGGAGTTTTATGCCATTGGAATATACAAAAAAGATGGTTGTATATAACCTGAGATCGCTCACCAGTATCTAGCCACACTAGACTCTGACCTTTGATTTCCAGCATTTAAAACTACAATAAATAACTTTCTCTTTTGTGTAAGCTACTTAGTCTATAGCCCATTTATAGAAGCCTAAATGATTGAGAAGCATCAGTTTGATCTTACTCTACATGTGTCTGTGAAAGAAAACTACCATACAATAGATGCCTAATTAGCATATTTGATTGGATATATGAGTGAATGAGCAAATTACAGGAAATGAGGGTTCAACATTGTCATAGTTATCATCATACGGTGTGGAAGAGCTAGCTCATCAGAGGCATCAGAGATTCTAAAGGATTATTTAGTTCAGTTCACATTGTGTGTGTGTGAACTATCATCTAAGACAATGAAGAGGTCTGTTCAGACTGTCTGTATCTGTGTGTATGCTTGTTCATATGTGTGCATATGCACATGGATTTGTGTATACATGTTCATGTGTGTGTATGCACATACATGTGTGTGTGTGTATGTGTGTGTGTGTGTGTGTGTGTGTGTGTGTGTGTGTGTGTGTGTAGAGCAGAGGTCAATGTCAGTTGCCTTCTTCAATTGCTCTCCACTGTAATTTTTGATACAATGTTTCTCACTCAATCTGTAGCTCAGTGATTGGCTAGGCTGACTGGCCAGAAAGTCCCTGGGACTGTCTTGTCTGACTCCTCAGTACTGGGATTGCAGGTGTGTGCTACTCAGTTTTATACATGGGCTTGGGGGACTGAGTTTGGTCCTAGACTTTTGTGGCAAGCACTCTACTCACTGAGACAGTTTTTACAGGATGTTCAAACCTTTCCACTGGTAAGAAAAGTAACAAGAGAGCTAGAACATAGTTACACCAGCATTGTTCACTGTCTCAACCACATTACCCAAATCTCTTGTGACTTTGAGATTATTTTACCCTCTTATTAATTGGCAGTAACACGTGACAGAGAAGAAAATTTTTAGAAATTTATCTCACATTACACGCTTCATAAAATTGTTAATATATGTATGTATACATGTGCACACACAAATACATGCACAAACACACACACATACACATAGTACATATTATACTAACTTTGACATAAAGTAGCTGCTTCTTCATCTTTTTCCATTAATTGTCCTGTACCCTTAAATACATAGGTTAGGACAGATCTGGAACCTTGCAATTATGCTGATCTAAACAGCAATTGGTTTTTAAAAACCGTAGGAGGAAAATATCATGGGAAGAAAGTTGAGAGCATATTGTCTTCAGCATGAGCAGAAACTGAAAATAGATTGCTGCATTCGAGTTTCTAGTCGTGCTTGGGAATGTGCCGACTGAGCACAACACGGCCCCATCCTGGGGCTCTGCCAGCTCTGCCCTCCCTATGTGTAGCACAGGTACATCTGTGCTCATGGTCCAACTTGTGAATTTAAAAGTGGTTCAAGCACAGTTGGATTCAATAGGAATTATAGAGGGAAACGCAGAAAGACCTAGGACTCCTGGATAAGGTTCCTGTATCTCAGGACTCAAGCATCACTAGCATCTTCAGAGAATGCCTAGGATGTTAACCTACTTTTAGGAAGAAATGCCCTCATTGCTCTGCTTGTCTTTTTTCCTGCTCATCCATTGCCTCTGTCAAACTTGAGCTCTCCCAATTGGAGTTTAAGTCTCTGAGATTGGTATATTTTTAGTCTGAAATTTTGAACTATGAGTTGTGTAGAGAAGTTGAAATAGTTTTTAAGAAAATTGGAACTTTCATTATTAAGAGGAAGTGAAAGTTGTGTTTATTGGCTATACTAATATTTTGGGTTTTTTAAATTACTATTTTTCACGGAAGGCCAGTGTTTGATGAAATGCCTTTCCCTATTGCTCATCTTGCTTCAAACTTATGAACACTCTTTCTGCCTCAATCTCCCAAGTGATTGGATTATAGACATAAACTACTCCATCAGACTCCTCTCTTGTTTCTTTAGTGATTTTTCTTGTAACTATTTAAATAGGTACTGTATTTTACAAATAGCTAGGTGATAATAATATTCACCTATTTAAAAATCCTTAGGAATACTGTGAAGATCTTGATCCTTACAGTAAGATTTTAAATGGAGGCCTGTCTGACTTATGCTTTACTAAGAATTTCCCAAATACCTTTATTCTGTCTTCCTTACTTCCTAGTTGATCTGTATTCATGGCCTCTGCAGTGTGTCTGACCCCATATTCTCTAAAGAAATACTAAGAATATGCTTCCAGTCTCTTTCCCTTTTCTTTCTCCAAGCTCTCTCTAAAGGTGTCTGTCTTTTCTCTCTCTTGTTTGTAGGTAGATTGCATGACGTTGTTCAGGGTCTCAGAATATCACTATTTGAGTAATGGCTTCCCCCAAATATTCTTTAGATATGAATTGAATAATTTTAAGATATAGTCACTTGATCTCCATATTTCATGGTGTATAACAGTGTTAGAAAGGTCCATGTGTAATTTATACCAGAACGTATTGACATGGATTTTATTACTTAGATGGTTTGGGAGAATAAATGAGAAAGTAGGCCTGGAATGAAAGTAGAACAAGGACCAGAGAGAGGAATAATTGACAGAACAAGAAAGAATTTGTAGTGAGAGGATTGAGTTTAGGCCCTTGAAACATGTGACACTAGGGTTGTTGGTTAACTTTTTCCCATCTCAATTCCCCATCTGACTATAAGGAAACTCACCTGAATGTTCAGGTTCTCACAAGGATAGTGTGAGATTGATCAAGACCTAGATATCAAAGTATTTACAGCTTCCAAAGAGCTTTACAGTTGCAGGTTAGTAGCAAAGGTAAATTTATTCTGCATTTTACAAGTAATGGACAGATTTTATCTACAATTTTTCTTCTTTTTGCTTATTTCTTAATATTTTGGTTCATAAATTAATATTATATTAATAAACTCTCCTCTTCTCATGTTATCATCAGGGTTTAGGACTGTGTTTGGAAAGAGCATTCTCTTGCCTGCTGCTGTAACTCTGAAATCAGGTACAGTAATATAACCCTAAAACTGGAGCACAGTTTGATAAGACAAAATAAACCAAGAGTCGAATGTGGGCATGAGTTGGGAATGTGACCCATGAGAGTCTATAACCTGATACAATACAAGCTAGGAATAGGCTGAGGCAATTTTATGGTATAAGTCTACAGCCAGATATTTCTAGGCACATTAATCAAGGGCCTGAGCTATTGCAGACACATAATAGTACAATGTTTTCTTTTTGATATGTTGCATCTTGTTGTCAGACTGCCCTTCACTTTCTGAGACGATGAGGGCCATAGTGCTTTGGGGGCATAAATTTATAGTGACTTAAAGCAATATGTATGTATATTGAATATATAATATTGGATATATACTATGTTAAATAGTATATGTAGCTGGAGAGTTTTCTCTCCGGGTCATGCCAAGCCCCGGCAGTCTGAGAGCCCACTTATAAAATAAACACACAGATGCTTATATTATTTAAACTGTTTGGCCTAATGGCTCAGGCTTCTAGCTATCTAGTTCTTACATCTTAAATTAATCAATTTCTATAAATCTATACCTTGCCACGTGGCTCATGGCTTACCAGCATCTTCACATGCTGCTTGTCATGGCGGCGGCTGGCAGTGTGTCCCTCTGCCTTCCTGTTCTCTCAATTCTCTTCTCTGTTAGTCCTGCCTATACTTCCTGCCTGGCTACTGGCCAATCAGTGTTTTATTTATTGACCAATCAGAGCAACACATTTGACATACAGACCATCCCACAGCAGGTATATATTCAATATACATACATAACACACACACACACACACACACACACACACACACACACACACATGCTGCCTTTCCTTTTAGTTTCTTCAATATTGTGGTTAATGAAGAGTCATGGAATAACTAACCTCATCTATTTCCTTTAGAAGGAGCTCTTTGCCTTGGAGATCTATCATCTCAGGTGTAATTTCTCTTCTTATTGCTTGTCAACATATCTATATGCATTTGGGTTCTCTAAAGAAGCAGAACAAGTAGGGCATGTGAAAAATAAAAAGAGCAAGGAGACTGGTAGGTACCAAATCTGCACTGAGGACTGACAGGCTGACGACCAAGAAGAGCCAATTGTAGAAGTTCAGTTCACGTTTTGTGGGTGGTGGTGGTGGTGGTGCACACCTCAAATCTCAGTACTGAGCACTTGAGAGGCAGAGGCAGGCAGATCTCTGAGTTCAAGGCCAGCCTAGTCTACAGAATTAGTTCTAGGACAGCCAGAGCTACACAGAGAAACCCTGTCTTAAAAACACCAAAAAGGGGGGGGGGCAAGTTTTTCTTTTATTAGTGGAAACTGAAGTGTTGTTCAATTCATGCCTTCAACTAATTAGATGAGGCCCCACAGACATTATGGGAAATAATCTGCTTACTTAAAATTCACAGACTGAGATGTTAACCTCATTCAAAAATGTTCTTTTAAAGAGAATTTTGTGTACTATAACCTGCACATATATACAGAGTAACATTGCATTAGTTTAATATGCTCATGTTTGTATATGTATCATTTTGAGTAAAATATGGAAAACATGAATATCCAGATACAAGGAAATATTATCAATAATCTTCCTAGAGAAAAGTTTTTATTACTGTTTTTAGGACTTCTATTCTAGACTTTTAAAATCACACTTGTACAGTTGAGTTTCTGTGACCTGTGTTATTTTGTATTATGAGTTATCACTTACTATTATTACATAAACATTTATTCTTTTTGAAATCTATAGAAATAACACAATTTTATTTTATATTAATTTAATAATTTATGTAGACTAGCTTTGATTGATGATTGAAATTACTGCCAATTTTCTGTATTCTAAACAATGCTTCAGTGAACATATTCTTGAACAGAAATCTCTACTTTCATTTTGTTTTATATCATATTTCTAAGTAAGATCAATAGGTCAGGGAGAATGGACATTTTACTAAATGCCACATTAATTTAAATAGGATGATCAGAGTTGTAGGCTTAAGTTGCTATTGAGCTTTCCTTTCCCATTACCAGTAAAATCTGTGTCCTATTAGAAAGGGAAGAGATATTATAAGAACAATTGCAAAATAAACAAGTCTCTAGAACAGTTTTCTCATGATAATTTGTTGAACTTCTAATAGTTTTTAGTTATTTCAGCTCATTTTCCTGGAGTGTTTACTGTTCTTCATGGATACTTTCAGCAGGCAGTATTGCTTAGAAAGATTTCATTAGTCAGATTTTGGACAACATTGCTGATATGTTACAGTTGTTTAGGCAAAGAACAAGGGATTGACTAAAGGATGGTAGCTGTTATGAGGACTACTTACACAGATATAGGCTTTGATTTATCAATAAGCATTTCCTTAACTGAATCTCCTTTTTCCTCTAATAGAATGCTTTAAAATGTGCAGATACTTGTGAAAATTTGGGTGTGAGAGGGTCTTCTGTAATCTTTGAATGCAGTGTTGTATTTTGAAACACTCTGACAGAAAGACAGAAAAAATATAGCAAACATGTTTGGATTTGTTTCTTTCTTCATAAAAAGGAAAGAGGAAATTAAAATGATTTGAAAATTGCTTCCTTTTTCCTTCTCACTTTTCATTAGTTCTTTGAGAATTTCAAATACTATATTTTGATCATATTCACTCATTCCTCCAACTCCTCTCAGATCCACCCCACTTCCTTACCTACTCCCCAGCAGGGACTCTCCAACCTTCTTACATGTCTCAGAGACCCAGCTATGCTCCAAGCAGGGAGGATGGAAATATTAAGTAACTTTAGCCTCTAGCTACAGAAGATCCATGGATCTGTTCAGCATCCTTTAACTATCTTCCTTGGGCAGGGGCTCTGGACCATACAAGAATGCTAGCTATGGATGAGCCTATGAGCTAACCTCTAAGTAGAGTTCCTCCACAGTGTCTGTGTCAAGTTCTTGCTTGGCTTCCATCATTCCATGACTATGCCTGAACGTATAAGCTAAGCCCCTTTCTCACCTAAGTCAAGTTCTTGTTTGACTTCCTCCTGTGACTTCCATCAATGATGGACTATGTCCTGAAAATATAAGCTAAACAAACCTCTTCCTCCCCCAAGTTGCCTTTGGTGAGAATGCTTTATCACATCAACAGAATGAGGTTAGAACAGAAATTCTCTGGGTAGCTACTTCTGATAACCACTAGTATTGGCATTCCTAAGTTAATCTAACCTCTGTATGACTTTCTTCAATATACTGTTCCCTTCTCCAAATGGAGAATCTCCATATCTTTCTTCACAGAGAAAATTAGAGCTGTCAGAAAGGCCTTCTCTTTATATATAATTATATTATTGATATTTTACATGCTCCACATGATTCACTAGGACAATAACTCCAGTCCTGGGGAAGGCCATCTGCATTGTGTTTCTACAAGTGTGACTACATAGTTATTTTACCCTTCCTAAAATTCTGTTTCTTCATCTGTACAATGGGAAGATAATACACGTAAGTTTTTTCTGGGCTTATGATGAATATTCAAGATGTGTAATATGTAAATTGTTGAGCCAAACACTAAGCCACCTCTGCGGCTGTTAACCATGCTCTTCTCTCCAGCTTCCATAAGGGCTTTGCTTTAACTGTCTTTTTATTCTTTTCTTCCTTTTCATGAAGGCTTCCATTGAGTCACAAGACTATTCTCTAATCCAAGGCTTGCCAAATTTCAAATATAAGAAGCATATTTTGGTTTCACCTCCACATTTTTTATAACCACCTCCGAAGTATATTGGGTGTGTGGACATAACCAATAAAAACATGTTTGCCAATTGTAAGGAGATATGGTGGGAGGAGGCAGTGGTCCTTGGCAAGTATAAATGGGGTTTGTGGGTGACCTGTAAATAGAATGGATGGAGATGGTACACTGTAGAGGGACATCCCAGCAAGGAAATAAATTTGGGAACTCCCTGTCTCTATATGATTCTGAAAATAGTCTACTCTTAAAAACAAAATGTATAGATACTCCTCAACCTGTAACTGGGTGCCTTATATGCATTGGGACATAGTATCATATTACACATCACCAACCCAGGGAAAGATCAAAATTTAAACAGTTTCTGCCAAATAACCATCACTTTCATATGATCAAAAACTTGAAAAGTCTAAGTTGAACTAGAGAGTATTGATCAAGCACTAGCTGTTGTTGACTGTGTGAAGTTTTCCCAAGTATAATTTGACTAAAATATTTTAATTAAATATTATGTTTAAAATATTTTTCTAATATGTTTTGTTGCATTTGTTTTAAGTATATTTCTAGAAGTTGACACAGATTATTAAAGGTAAATAAAAGCTTACAGTGCTAAAGCAAGGCATCACAGATGGTTCCTGACAGAACTTACACTGAATACCACAACAGACAAAGTAGAGTGTGTTAGTCCTCTCTGGCTCTCATTACAAAACACAAGAGGGAATGGCTTGCACAAAAGATGCACTTTCTCAAGGTTCTGAAGGATGTGAACTCATGATCAAAGTGTCATGAAATTCGGCCTCTTGAACACTTTCCTCTAGCTTCACATGTGGCCACCTTTTTCTATGCTTGTGGCCTCTCCTTGTGAATACTCAGAAAGTAAGCTCACTGCAAGCACTTCTTGTAAGAAGACCAGTTTTCTTAGACCTGAAGAGTCCAGTATGACCTCATTTAATATTAATTCCTTCTGTAGATACTTCCTCTCCAGATACACTGACATTGGAGCTTAGTGTTGCTAGAGTTTTCCTGCTTGGCCCACAATCAGGACAAATCTCTCTCACCTGCCAGTCCCACAGCCGCTCAGACCCAACCAAGTAAACACAGAGACTTATATTGCTTACAAACTGTATGGCCGTGGCAGGCTTCTTGCTAACTGTTCTTATATCTTATATTAATCCATTTCTATAAATCTATACCTTGCCACATGGCTCGTGGCTTACCCGCATCTTTACATGCTGCTTGTCCTGATGGCGACTGGCAGAGACTCCCTCCGCCTTCCTGTTCTTTTTAATTCTCTCTGTTAGTCCCGCCTATACTTCCTGCCTAGCCACTGGCCAATCAGTGTTTTATTAGCAACACATTTGCCATACAGAACATCCCACAGCAGCTTAGGGCCTCAATACATGGCATCTCAACAAATGTAGAACTTCATTCTGGGACAAAGAGGCTGTAATGTATATGGCAGCAACTAATTCAGGGATGGGAGTGTTCAGCCAAAAGACTCTGTAAGAAATGATCTTTAAGTTTCCATGAGAATAATATAAAGAAGCAACCAGATAAATGAAGAGGAGGAGTGGGAGGATGTTCCAAATAGGAGAATTTATCTGAATATTCCATAGGAAGAGAGAACACATGACATGTTAGAAGAAAATAATACTTTTTTGTAGTTATTACTTACAAAAATTGTAATAGGTGATATGTGAAAATTAAATGGAGCAGGCTGGGGCTATAAAGGCAAGTTGGTTCCAGAAAACTCAAAGAATCAACTAACATGAGCTCATAGGGCCTCACTGAGACTGAACAGACAACCAGGGAGCCTGCATGGGACTGACTTAGGCACTCTGTGTATATGTTATAGTTGTGTAGCTTGGTTCTCTGATGAGACTCCTATTAGTGGGAATAGGCGCTGTCTCTGATTCTTTTACTGGATTTTGGGACTCTACTCCCCATACTGGGTGCTTTGCTCTGCCTCAATACATGGGGAGGTGCTTAGTCTTCCTGCAACTTGATATGCCATGCTTTGTTAATACTCATGAGAGACCTATCTTTTCCTAAACAGAAAGGAGGAGAAGTGGATTGGTGGTGGTTTTGAAACAGAGGGAGTGGGAAGAAGGGACTGGGAATATAGGATAGAGGGGAAACTGAGGCCAGGATGTAATACACACACACACACACACACACACATTAACACAATGGAAAGATACTGTATACCTTTACTAGACAAGAGGGGAGGGATGAAGAGGAGAAAAGAGAGGAAAGAAGGTAGAGACAGGGAGATATCAAAACCTAGTGTGGAAAATGGGTTATGGCAGAAAAATAAGAAGCTGGAGAACCATGAGGGTGTGCTTCAAAGTAATCATGGCCTTAAAAAATGGTATCCTAAGATGCTGAGGATAGAAAGGGACAGATTCAGAAATATATTTTAAGATATAATTAGCTATAAATTATGATTAGTAAGTAGAAGAGGAAGAAGGGATCAACCTTCAAATTTTTGGGCTTTAACTAGTAGAGGAAGAGTCATATTTACTCATAAAGATGATGAATTCATTAGAGTTCTCCAGAGAAACAACTGAAAGAGATAGGTAGGTAGGCATGTAGGTAGGTAGGTAGGTAGGTAGGTAGGTAGGTTAGTAGGTAGGCCAGCAGGCAGAAAGGAAGGAAAGAAGGAGGGAAAGGGGCAGGAAATAAGGAATGAACAAACGAAGGAAAAAGATTCATTTGTAGGAGATTTACTATGGGAATCATCTAACATGATTTTAGAGGATGAGAATTCCAACACTATACTATGCAAAAGATGAAAAACCAGGAAAGCCAATTCCACATGAGACTGGAAAATCTGAGGTTCAGGAGTTCCACCATCCAGATACAGAGAAGATTATATTCCTATGTGTTTTTTCACTTATAAATTTTTGTTTCTTTATTAAGAAATTTCCTAAAATGATTTAATTGTCTCTTTTGATTTAATGATACTATTGCATTTTTGTTGTTAGTTTTTGTGCTTTTATTTATTAGAAAGGGAGAATTCTCTATTCCTATACCTTTTTGTTCTATTTGTGTCCTTGTAGGATTGGATGATGGCTGCTCACACTGGTGAAGGTGGATTTTTTTTACTCAATCTAATTCAAATTCTGACTTTCCTTTTCTGGAAGTATTCTCAGACATATTTAGAAATATTTTACTAGCTACATGTCTTAAACCAATAAAACTGGCACATAGAATCAACCATTGTAGGCACAAAAGAACAGACTTTTGTGTCTGGGAACAATTGGCTAGCCTTCATTCAAAGTATTTGAGATAGTTTCAAGAGATTGTGCTGGAAGTGACTGATGGGATAGATGGATGAATATATAGGTATGTATGTACATAGAAAGACAGATAGATACATAAGTAGGTAGGTAGACAAATACATTCAGATATAGGTGCACAATATATCTTATTATGATTTGAACAATCCTACAAGGCATGTAATATCCCTTATTTTCTCTACTGCCCTCTTTATCTTTTCTTTACTTCTCTCTCATTCATGTATTGATTCCTATAGAGGGTATGATGTCCTTGTGCACACAAATAAGCACTAGGGAAGCCAGGAAAGTTAAACATTCAGACTTGTCTCTTCTAAGGATGATGTTTACCTGTTTTCCTCTCAGAATGCTGGAAATGGATATAGTTTATAACATGATGAGCTTTTGTTGTTTGGAGGGCCAGGCTTGATCTGAATTCCCCAGACAATCATGTTTGTTTATCCTAACGCCCCCTCCCTCCAGATCTTGAGCATTGCTTCACAGTCTATAAAACCCATCCTTATAAGATATATCACTTGTACTTTACAACAGCCTAGGTAACTTCTATGTTATCATAGGGTCAGGCTATATCTTAGGCTTTGTTTTATATGTAGATTGAACTATCTTAGGCTTTGTTTTATATGTATATAAATATCTTAGGCTTTGTTTTATATGTAGATTGAACTAGTTATCATCAGGAAACTTTTTTCCAAAATTGTGCTGTGCTTAAATATGTCTAAAATAAACTGCCAAGTGTCATACTCTAGAATTTTGAACCAGCACCAGCTACTTAAGTTGTATTAAACTGGATTTCCATTTTGCCTCTTGTGGATCATTTATTTGTTGGCTGTAGTGTTTTCAGGGAGTCTTACAAGTTCCTTTGTCAATTATTAAATATATTCTGTCTTCCAGGCATTAAATGGCTAAGAATATAATCATTTTAATATAACATTTTCATTAATTATTTAAGAATTCAGTATAATTAATATATTTTGATCATAGGTACCTCCTACTCATCTTCCTAACTCATTTCAGATATATCCACCGTCTCTCCATCCATTTCAGTTTTGTGTCATCTTTTTAAAAATAATTCACCAAGTCCAATGTGTGCTGCACATATACTGTTTGGTGTGGGGCCACTGAAAGAATGTCTTTTGGACATGGCAGGACCACTGTACTCATGAACTCACAACAACTGTGGTTGGCTATATAGGAACTTGACATAATTAAAGCCAGTGAATATTTTATCATGGATTGAAGAGGGGTCCATGAGCCCTCACCTGTAACAGAGAAGCTATTGACAGTTAATAACTTCTGAGAAAGGTAAGGTACATTTTCTTTAAGGATATATTGCTTTTAAGTAGAAGACCATTCCTTTTTCTTTCAAAGTTGTCATCAGAGAGGTTTCCTCTGGCAGTAGATGGGAGTGGGTACCAAGCCCCACAGCCAGACATTATGTGGAGAGAGAGTCTAAGTTGGAGGTCTCCATCAGAACTCTCTCCTAGTAGATTGGGGGAACCCCATGGAAGAGGGGGAGGAAAGATTGTTGATATCAGAGGGGAATGGATGACACCAGGGGAGCATGGCTCTCTGAATCAATTAAGCAGGGCTCATATGAGTTCGGAGAGACTGAAGTGGCAATCACTGAGTCTGCATGGGTTTGCACCAGGTCATTTGTTTATATGTTATAAATCATAGCTTGGTATTTTTGTGGGACTCTTAACAATGCTCTTAAGACTCTTTTTCTTTTATTGAGTTGCCTTGTCCAGCCTCAATAGGAGGGTTTTTACCTTATCTTATTGTGTCTTGTTTTGTCCAGTTTGGCTGTTGTCTCTTGGAGGCCTTCTCTTTTCTGAAGAGGAAACAAAGGGGGAATGGATTTGGAGTAGAGGGGAAGTGGAGTGGGTAGCTGGGAGGTGTGGAAGGAGGCGAAACTGGTCAGGATGTATTGTGTGAAAGAAAAATCTATTTTCAATAAAAAAGCCAAAACTGTACTGGAATGATGATTTTATAATATATAAATGCACTGAATAAAAAAAACATATGAGAACAGAAAAAAATTTACCCCACAGGATGTTTATTAATGTCACAGCAAACAGTACTTCTACAATAGCAAATCCATCTCTATTGTGGCTTAGCTTACAGGGTGACTTGTATCTAGAATTTATTCTTATGCCACTATGGAAGATGAATACTGTTTGGAGAAATAGGCAAGAATGATATCTTGTCCTAAGTTTTCTTTTTTGCTTGAAGCAGTTCCATTCTTTTTGAAGTAATCATTAAGCAGAAAGACCAGAATGACAATAAATACCCAATAACCATTAGGGAATTGAAGTGCAGAGTTAGCAGATATAAATGAAACTGCTCCTTGACAGCACAATGCTAAAATGAACTTTGAAACAAAACACTATACTTATTGAATTTTAAGGGATGTAGGAGTGGAGAGAAGGTTATCCTGACATACAATGAATTGCTTGCACTAAATATATATTTGACATGAAAATTCTCAAAATGGGAAACTTCCCCCACCCCGCTCTGTTTTTCCTGCCCTTCCCCTCCTCATTAGGGAAAGAAAGGTGAGTTGTGTTTCATTTAAGTATTAAAATGTCCATTTAAGGTGTTTCTAGAATATGAAGTAGTAGCCACTAAGGAATGGGATTTCCGTTTCAGAGAAGCTGCTCAGTTTAAAAAACTGGAATTGTCCCAATGGATAAAGGAAAACTGTTGAAAATAAATTTCAGATCCATCTCTTACCTCCGACAGTTGCTGCAGGACTTCCAATCACATTAGTGCCTCTTCAGCTTGAGCCAAAATTTATAGCATAAATTCAACATTTTTCAATTCTTAATCAACCCAGAGGTCATTCTCTTCAAAGTGGAGCTATGCTGCTGCCACGAAAAAAAAAATCAATAGTGGCTGCTTTCCTGCTCCCACAGCACAGGCACAGACACCAGACAGGAAGTGTAGCATTCCAGGGGAGGGAGACACCCTTTCATCTGTAACTCAGAGAAACTTTATTTTTCTCTCAGCATCACTTTTTTAAAAATTGAAAACAAATATTTATTAGTTCTTTCAGAGTTTTGTATTGTATAACCTGTTTTGATATTATTCACACCCTATTCTCAGCTCTTCTCAGATCCACACTCACATCCCTACCCACCCAACTTTGTGTCCGCCTAAATATTCTTGGATGTATTATCTTCCATCTGAGTAAGATTGACTTACCATTTTTTTTTCTGGGTGATTATTTTATAAGCGGCTGCGGGACCTCAGGGCCAGGTGGGACATAGGAAAACTTCTAGTTATACCTCCCTTTGGCCAGTGATCTGTCTAACCATAGGTTCTTGGATAGATAATGCTGCTAGGTATGGCTTTTATCTTGTGGAGTGAGGACTTAAATTCATTTAGGAAGTAGTTTGTTACTCCTCTGATGTTTGTGTCATCACTGCACCAATAAGCATGTCTTACCTGTCCAGGCATTATGGTAGATTAAAGAGTTCACAACTGGACATGATTAAGATTACTTTCCTCCTCAAGTAGCATGAATAACACCTTTCAGCACTATGAAAACTATACAGTAGCTGTCCTGGCTGGTTTTATGTCAATTTGACACAAGCTAGAGTCATCATAGAGGAAGGAACTTCAATTGAGAAAAGGCCTTCAATAAAATCCAAGTGTAAGACATTTTCTTAATTAGTGATCAGTGGGGGAAGGCCTAGCCCACTGTGGGTTGTACCATCCCTGGGCTGGTGGTCCTAGAGTGTACTAGAAAGCAGGCTGAGCAAGCCATGTAAAGCAAGCCAATAGTAGTACTCATCCATGGCTCCTGTATCAGATCCTGATGGTTACAGGGCATCTTACTCCCACTTCTGGTCTCCACAGACACCATGCATGAGCATGGTGAGTATACATGTATGCAAGAAAATACCCATAAACATTGTGCTGGATAGTTTTAGATCAACTTGACACATGCTAAAGTCATCTGAGAGGAGGTAACCTCAACTAAGAAAAAGCCTCTATAAGATTGAGTTGTAGGCAAGCCTGTAGGGCATTTTCTTAATTGGAGATTCATGGGAGAGGGCACAATTATTGTAGTTGGTGCCATCCCTGTGCTGGTGGTCCTGAGTTTTATAAGAAAGTGGGCTAAACAAGCCATGAGGAGCAAGTCAGTAAGCAGCCCTGCTCCATGGCCTTTGTATCAGTTCCTGAATCCAGATTCCTACCTTGCTTGAGTTCTGGTCCTGCCTTCTGTTGGTGCTGAATAGTGATGGGGAAGTGTAAGCCCAATAAACCGTTTCCTCTCCAACTTGCTCTTTGGTTGTGATGTTTTGTTGCAGCAATCGAAACTCTAGCCAAGTCTGTAGGGATGACACTTCCAGTTTAGAACAAATCTTATTTCTCTATGTTCTGTGATTCAAGTATGTAGTATCTTCAGAAATAGGGTGTTACTGTCTAGAAGGTCACCAAAAGCAACATCAGTAGCTTCTAATGTTTGAAATCTATGGGATCTCACTGGCCAACAATTCCAAAAGAAGTAACCTGTTCCTGGCTTAGTGCTACTTTTGATCCCCAATGTTTAGGTATACCCACTCAGCAGTGTATATTTTACAGAATTAAAAAAAATAATATTATCTCAGGAAGCATTTTTGGAAATGAGCATTCCAAAGAAAAATAACTAATTCTAAATCACTTGTAGAGATTCTTCTGCAGAGAGAGAACCAATATTATCATCCTAGTGAAGTCCCACCTCATATTTTTCTATGCATATTTTTATATATAGTTGGTAAGTGTATTATCTGAGATGTGAGACAAGCATGGTAATAATGCTGGAGTGTAGTCACTAAGTGCATGCTGCTACTGAGTTCTTATACATGGCTAGTATGACTGAGAAACTAAAATGTAATTTCTTTAGTATTACCTGTTTTGAGTCTTAGCTATATTACTAGCTTAGCTGTAGAGGTATTTCTCCAAATAAGAATGAATCTTAGGCAATGGGACTCTGGCTCACACTATGAAACTATCTCCTCAAGGGTCAGAGTTAGATACATTCAGTTCAGTGACTATTTAGCCCATGATTGACACGTTTACCTTTTTTGAAAAAAATTATCCCTGAATTTGATATGAAAGTGGTTCTTTAAAACAATCTCAGCCTTTGAGATTAGATAAATTAGATTACAGTGTAGTACCTATTATTTCTTATCCCAAGCACTTGAAATAGTCATTATCAAAGAAACTGCAAGAGTCTGGGGAGATCAGAGTCTGAAAAAGCTCAGTTGGTATTATTTTCCACTTTCCATGCCTGAGAGTTCATAAGAGCTTGTATTTTAGTATGACAAAGCAGTGAACATGTCTGTTGATTTAGTCATTACTTTGGTCGCACACTGAGTTAGGCCCTCGGCATAGATTTTATTGTGGTATACTAACTCTCTGAGGTGAAAGCATTATATTTATAGAGATGAGGACAGTGAGATAGAACATGTACAAGGTTGTAAATATTTAGTAATTACCAGTACCTAGATTTGAATCTTTGTGCGATGCTGAAGTTTACAGTCTTCTTAATATCATGCTTCTAAGACATTCTAACCCCAAGAACAGAACCCTTGCCAGTAGTGTCCATCATTATCATTTCTTGGGATGGTTGTATCAGTCTGGGTACTGTGAGAGACAACATTGTTTGGAGTATGGAGGGTATATCAAATCATCTTTTCATTACTGCATTCCACATCTATCCTGAGATTAAATCAATTTATAAAGAGAAAAGTTTTTTTCTCATAATTTTGGACATTTTAATCCCTGGCCAATTGTCCAGTACAACATAACATAGACACATGATAGAGTCAAGCTGTTCATATCATGGCTAGGACAGAGAGAGACAGTGATAGAGATAAGAAAGAGAGATAGAGAGAGATGGAGCTAAATATATATAATCTTCTAATTCCCTTCAAGAACATATAACTAATAAATTAAAACTAGGCCTCATCACCCAAGATTTCGACCATTTCCTAATTGTACAATGGTGCCAAGTTGAGGGTAAAGCCTTTCATACCTGGATCCCTGTGTCTTTCTAGATATAAACTCTAGAAGTTCATTCCTGATACCCCAAATACTCATGTCTACCAAACAATGCACAGTGCCTTCGGTCAATGTCTTAACCATTCAATCTTTCCTTCAAAATGAAAGTTCATGTTGCTATACAGTTTTCTTTTCCATGTTTCCTTTTTGACTCAAGGAAAACTCAGCTAGTGACCCCTATAAGAACAAAACGAAAGCTACATATCAAATATATAATAGCACATTCTAATCATGTCTTCTGAGTGGGAGAAAAGGAAGATGGCAGGGAGGGAACTGACAAATGCAAGACAACATTGCCAGGGTAAACATTCAATCATAGTATTTGAGCATCAAAGTCCTGCAGTGGTGCTCTTACAGTACTCAGATGCCATCCTCCTACAGCCTTTCTGGCTGTAGCTCTCTCTCATAGTGATCTAGACTGGCTTCTCAAGTTGCAGCTTTCCATAGCTGAATTTTCTGACCCTAGCACCTCTAGTGCTCAATTTCTCCATTGCAGTTTCAAATTCACTCTCGTAGCCTCTGTTAGATGTTCTCAGGAAATCCAACACTACAATACACTGCTGGTCTGTCAGTCATTCCTTTGAACTTGCCATGGAAACCTACATGCTCCTATTACTCTTGAATTCTGCAAGCTTGTAAAACCAGATCACTTGGTTAACCCCAGGAGTCAATGCCAACTGTACCTGGGCCCACTAGAACACGTTGACTAGTTTGCCAGCTGAGTACAGGATACAAATTCCACAGGTGATTTTGGCTTCATAAAGCACCCAGCACTCCTTTTTTCCAGAGACTCTGCTCTGGAAAGCTTTTAAAGAAATTTCTTTATCTCTGGGCTTGTGATGGCCTGTACTATCTAGCCTATTGTCCTTTTGCCAAGTGTTTATATTCTCTCTCGTTTCTTTTAAAGGTGGTAATCTCTTATCCACTTGAATTCCTGAACGCATTTCTCTTGTGGGCACACTGAAAAATTTCCAAATCATTCTGTTCTGTTCTTTATTTCTGACTCTCACTGTTAAGTTTGTCTAAAAGCTGATAGTTATACTCATGCTGACTACCTGAATGCTTGTGTGCTTCAAATTTACCTGCCAGATAAACTACTCCACCACTTTTAAATCCAGCCTTTCACAAAATCTCAGGACATGGACAAAGTATTCCCAATTCGATGCCATGGTGTAACAATACAAACCTCTAGTCCAGTTGTCAATAAGGTCCTAAGAAGTTCTTTTTTTGTCTGCCTTTCTGTCAACATTCTGTCCTTCCATGTTCTCACCAAAATTACATTAAAACTCTATAGCATTTAAAACTTTTTCTTCTTTAAACTTTCCTAACAATTCAAGCAATAATTCTAAAGGCTATTCACATGATTCTCCTTCTTGTTACCAGTTTCATATATTTGTCGGTTTTCTGTGATCATAACAAATACCTGAAGTAACACACTTAAAGAGAAAAGGGTTATTTTTCTCAGTTTTGGAGGTTTTGATGCATGTCCAATTGTCTCCATTATGTTGAGAGTATGGTGGAAGTGTCTGATGGAGCAAAGCCATGCATCTTCTGCCTGGAACATGAAAAGAGAGAAAGAGGAGAGGTCTGAGATTGCACCATCATCCTTAAGGACATCTCCCAGTGACTAAGCTCTCCTACTAATCTCTACCATTTATTAAACCTTTTACCAACTCCCAGTATGCCAAACTAAGAACCAAGCCCCAAAGTACATGGATCTTTGGGGGTTACCTTTAATATCTAAGTTATAATAGGAGCAGATGGGATTTGTTTATGTTATTAGTCTTTATATAACTGTTGGAAAATCTCAAGAAATGTCAGAAACAGTTTTGAGAAGGAACTGACGTGGGTAGACAGAGAAGGATCATTAGACCCTAAATTGAAAAGTAAGAAGTCAATGATGAATCAATGTGAGGTTGCATAGCCATGTTTTTGGAAAAATCTAGAAGCAGCTCTTGCATTTTGTAATAGATTATGTGGGTCTTCAACCAAACATTTGGTGGTGAGTTGGGGTCTGTGGTCAGCAGGTCCAGAAAAGATGAATTTAGAGTAAAGAACAAGGTGGAATAGGCATAGCCTCTAGATTTGTCTGTCAGCTAACTAAGCAAAGATCTCCAGAACTACTATGCAATACTGGTAATGCTACCTGAAGTACCTCAACTCAGCTTTTAGATTATTGTATGCAATAAATTGAAGCAATTTCATTGTGCATAACTTATTTTCAGTTCTTACGGAAATTAACCAATACTTTAATTATGGAATATGTATGTTCTATTGTTTTCCTACTGTAGCACAAATTCTAATTGGTCTTAATAATAGAAACCCAGAGTCAGATATAGGGGCAAAAGCCACAGCCATGTCTTATCTTGCCAACTCCTCAGCCTGAAAGGGGCTGAGCTCCTGTCTCTGCCTGCCTTATATTCCTCTCTCTGTACAGCCATATCATTTTGTGTTTCCTCCTTCCTAGAGCTGGAATTAAATCCATGAGACCCCAAGTGCTGGGATTAAAGGTGTGTGCCACCACTGCCTGGCTTCTATGGTTAACTAGTGGCTAGCTGTGCACTCTGATCTCCAGGCAAGATTTATTTGTTAGTTAGAATGCAAACAAAATATCACATTTCCCCCTTTTTTTGTCTAAAATATACTAATACAAGAAAAACTGTACACAATAAGTACAATAACTATATAGAATATATAAGGCAATAAATACATCAACAATGTTTAGTCCATTAACAATTGAGAAATTCAGAGAAAATACTCCATATCTATCCTATCTTGGTGAGTCCAAAATATTGTATCTAATTCACTTTCTATTCTAACTTGCATTACCAAAACTATCTTTTAATGTCTCTCAGCCTTATACACTTTATACCTTTTTAGTTTCTTTTTTGAATCTGGTAACAGGAATACTATAACTATAACTATAAAGGCTTCAACTTCATCAGAGACTTGAGAAGGAAATATTATTGCCTGAATTAGTAGGAAGTGCATGCAAGTGACTTCCAAAAAATGTGAGAAATGATAGAAACAACTGGTTGCCTGGACAGTCACCCAAGGTTCCTCTGTAAGTTTGGGGCATCTATCTTTGGCCTTCAGGTCTAGAATATTTGACAGGCTTTTCAGTGAAGCAGTATATTCTGAAGGGTTGGCCTACCTTGTTTTGGCAAAGTTAGGCAGCCACTTTTTTTGTATGTCCTGCTTGTCCAGTTTGGAGAGCATACTGTCAGCAGTTGAGGCAAGGGCAGTTTCTTGCCCAGTGGCTAACTTTTGCCACAAATAGAGCAAACTCCATATGGAGTTTCTTCAATGCCCATCATCTTCTTGGAAGTAGATTGGTTCTGCCAGGAGCAGACATGTCTCATAAAAAAAAGAACCTATGTTATTAAAACATCTTAAATGTCACATTCTATAGATCTCTGAAGTGTTTGAAGACAACCTGTCTATCTAAAATATATGTCTGTATGATCTTGAAAACATACCTAATATGACTACAAGTTTGATTGTAATGACTACTAACTTGCATTTCCTTATATCCAAATAGTTTGTAATAATAACTTTCAAGGACTAGAAATTTGCATTCTATTGTTCAATGAGTTGTATAGGTACAATGCCTTGAATAAAAGTAGAAATGAATGTACAGTATGTTCTAACAAAAATAATCTCAAGTTTGTATCAAAGATTCATATCAATGTAAAATATTTTAGACAAGTAGTTGTTTTTTAAAAGTAGATTCAATAATCTACCCTTTTATCCTATCTATATCTCCCTTTTTCTTTTCAGAGTAGATTCAATAATCTACCCTTTATCCTACCATTTCTATATCCCCACTTTTTCTTTCTTTTTTTTTTCAAAACAAGAACCCTGAATCTAATCTCCTTTGTTCAGCTTTTTTTTAAAACCATTACCAATAACATGTAACCAACTACCTTAAACAATGACAAATATCCATAACCCAATGAACAACCTAAAACCAAACATCCTACCTCTTAGGAATGTGGGAGTCATGTTCTTAAAATTACTTCCTCCTGTCTGGTGGTGATGACATCTTTAGGGGTCCTGGAAAGAAAATTTGGGTTAATAGTTAAGTCCTGGGAGAGGTAGCTATATCATTTATTGTCCAGTCTCTATGTAATGGGAAAATGCAGGGCTTATCTCAAGTCCTGGCTAGAGTAGTCTGTGAGGCTGGATCATCTCACTAGCCATCTCGAAATTTTCTTGAGCAGTATGTAGTTCATTGTACTGAGGAGGTAGTTTGTCAGCTAAATAAGATAAAAAAATGCCAGGTAGAATGGTTCTGAGGTAACTGCTCTCTAGGTGAGGGTAAGGTGGCAGAGGTAGAGTGTAGTTCCTTTCAGGTAAACCACATCCTACCATTATTTCTAAACATGCAAATATCAATTAGTATCATCTTTTGATTGTATTGTGTAATAATGTTTCATTTGAAAATTTGCTAATTTTAAAATGTTTGCTAAATTTTAAAAATAAGAGTTGTTAATTCAAGTTTCATAAAACATCACTCAGTGGATTTTGGCTTGAGATTAGGGTGGAATGTACAACAATTTCTTAAATGATTCTGGATATAATTTTGCCATTTTGTAGTAGGTATTTATACAAACAGGAATTCTCATTTTTGATGATTATAAAATCAAAATATAAATCAGGTGTAGAAAACAGGGAAGACACTTTATGTCCTATAATATTAAATATTTAGTCTAATTTTAGCTCTTTATTAGCAAATGAACTAGTAGATCAATCTTAGTATGTAAATATGATTTTACCTGTAATAAAAGACAAAATTATATGCATATCAAAAAACCATCTTAAATATATATTATATTATGTAATATAAATAATTTATATTATTTATACTGTATTATTACTGCTCCTTACAGCCTTACTCAATGACCTCAGTCACACTCAAGTTCAAATTTCTCTCATGACCTACAAGTCCTTATTCAAACTTGCTTCTGCCTTCCACTTTTCTTTCTATCTTTCATGTCAATTGTATATGACCAACTTTGACCAACTATTGCAGTGAGTACTAGATTCTTTTATTTCTTATAGTTTTTTCACATCTCATCAAAGAATGCCTTTTCTTCTTTCCTTAGTACTCCTAAGAATCCATCCTCCCTACCACTCATTCTTCATGACTCAGAATGTT
>CABHPQ010150085.1:11775-24683 GCA_902168405.1 Peromyscus aztecus
CCCAGATTTCTCCTTCTATTTATCCTCTCTGCCTGCCAGCCCCGCCCTTTTCTCTCTCCTGCCTCACTATTGGCCGTTCAGCTCTTTATTGGACCATCAGGTGTTTTAGACAGGCACAGTAACACAGCTTCACAGAGTTAAACAAATGCAACAAAAACAAAAGTAACACCCCTTAAAATAATATTCTACACGTCCCCCTTTTTTGTCTAAATAAAAAGAAAGGTTTTAACTTTACATAGTATAACTACATACAACAAAACAGTTATCAAGTAAGAATTAATTTACAATATTCAGTCCATTTACATTTAACAAATTTAGAGAAAGCTTTTCACCATCTACTCATCTTAGTGACTCCAAAGTTCTATACATAATTTACTTTCTATCATAAGTAAGGAAAACTGCAAGTATAACTATCTAGTCTTCAGCTCCATCAAAGACCCAGAAGGATGTAATATTACTTAACACCAGAGATATTTGGTTGCCTGGACAGTCACCCAAAGTTCCTCTGCAATGTTGGGGCATCCATCTTCTGACTACAGATCCAGAGTATCTTGCAGACTTTTCTATGAAGCAGGAATTTTGGACTGTCCTGCCTTCTTTTGTCAAAGTTTGTCAGTCACTTTCCTGTGTCTTGCAGAATGTCTGGCAGTTTCTTCAGTGAAGCAGGAATCTTGAAGGGCTGTCCTGCCTTGTTTTGGCAAAGTTCAGCAGTCTTATTCCTGTGTGTCCTGCATGTCCAGTCTGCACAGCACATTGTCAGCAGTCAAAGGCAAGAGCAGTTTCTTTGCCCAGTGGCTAAACTTACCACAATGAGAGCAAATTCCATAAGGAGTTTCTTCAATGCCTATCATCTCTGAAGTAAATTAGTGCTGCCAGGATCAGATGTGTCTCAATGTCATGAAAAGCCCTAAGTTAACAAAACATTTTAAATGCCATATTCTAACTGTCTTTGAAAGGGTTGAAGAGCATTTATCTATCTAAAATATATCTCTATATGATCTGGAAAGCATCCCTAACAAAACTACAATTTTGATTGTTATAAATGACTAACTACTAACCTATGTTTCCTGATTATCCTATATAGTTTATATTAATAGTTTTCAAAAACTAGAATTTTACCTTACAGTTTTAAGTGAACTGCATAGGTATAATACCTTAAACAACAGTAGAAACATATATACAGTGTAACAAAAATAAATTTAAATTTGTATCAATATACTATATTCCCCTAAATGATAACAAACATCCATAATCCACCAAATAAACAAAAGCCACCAACCCCAATTCTTGGAAATATGGGTGTAATTTTCTCCATACTTCTTCCTGATGTCTGTGGATGAAACTTCTTTAGTGTCCCAGAGAGAAAATTTTGAGATAATGACAAAGTCCTGGGAAGACCAGCAGTAACCTTGGCTGATAGATATCACCTGTCAAGTTTCAGGAGGTCTTGACTGATCAAACCTGATCCATATTAACCCTGATGAAATCTACATCCTCTCATCTCCTGTGGGGACAAAACTTCTTTTTCTTTCTTCTTTTTTTTTTTCAAAACTCCAAAGCATTTTTGATTTCCAATTGACAAATATATTTTTTGACCTTTTAAAAGTTAAGGCATTCCTAAAGTATATAGGCTGATTTATTTCAACAGTCCCTTTTTCAATTCCAGGTCTCTTTGCAGCTGTCCTTTGCTTTTCAACAGTCAAAAAATTCAAACTCAACACAATAACATACAGGATCCAGACTCCCTGTGTATTTCCCATATTACCTGGCTTTTTTCTTTTACTCTCTCTTTAAAGACTTTATTTTATAAACTGCTCATTTTTTCTCTATTATTATACCCTTTTTCTTTTCTTAAGCCTTTGCACATTGTCAAACACACTATAACCTGTTTAGAGGTTTTTCTGTCTGGACCTCTTTGCTTGCATATCTTCTGCCTTTTTTGGCCATATGAGTAAACGTTTAAACTGCTAACCTACACCTGGATCCTCTGCATGCAGCTGTCAGTGGGCTCTGCCCGCTTCTCAGGTCGTGGAAGCCAAGCATGAAACTCGAGGCCAGTCAGAGGTTTGTCTGACCAAGAACTGCATTCAACCTTCCTAGAGCTCTAGAATGCCAGTGCTTACACTGCAGTGGGCATTTTACTTAGTTTTTTTTGTTCCTACTTAATTCAAGAAAAGCTGTTTGCATGCTCTGCTGTACAGTAAGGTTTCTTTTTTTTTAAAATTTTTTATTGTGTATACAGTCTGTCTTCAGGTCAGAAGAGGGCGCCAGATCTCATTACAGATGGTTGTGAGCCACCATGCCGTTGCTGGGAATTGAACTCAGGACCTCTGGAAGAACAACCAGTGTTCTCATCTCTCCAGCCCCAGTAAGGTTTCTTAAAGGAGACATATCCTCTCTTCTTTTTTTTTTCCTTTCAGCTTTCTCAGGCCCTACAAGGAAATATAGCCCCATGTTGGGTGCCAAAATATTGTTTTGAGTTTTTTTTTTCTATTTTGGGGGCCCACCACCCAGCTCCCAAATAAATCACACATGGATGCTTATTCTTAGTTTGAATGTTTGGTCTTAGCTTGTCTTGTTGCTAGCCAGCTTTTCTTAGCATTAAATTTCCCCATCTATTTTTGGCCTCAGGGTTTTCCCCATTCTCTTACTTCTTTAAATCCTACTTTCACTTTTACCCCGTGGCTTGCTGTGTAGCTGTGTGGCTGGCCCCTGGAGTCCTCTTCCTTCTCTGGCTGCTTCCTCCTTTTCTCCTAGATTTCTCCTTCTGTTTGTCCTCTCTCTGCCTGCCAGCCCCACCTATCCATTCTCTTGCCTCACTATTCAGTTCTTTATTAGATTATCAGGTGTTTTAGACAGGCATAGTAACACAGCTTCACAGAGTTAAACAAATGCAATAAAAACAAAAGTAGCACACCTTAAAATAATATTCTACAATAATGTGTCTTCCCTTTTTGGCCCTTTTCATATTATTTTCTAAAAGGGTAATTTTTTTTCTTCCTCAAGTTCTACTCTCAAGCAAGAATCTCAATAAGGGTAAGACTATTAATGCTAATGTAAAATATTTCTCAGGTGTATAGAATTCTTTTAGACTAATATTGAGACATATTATGTAAGAGAGAAGATTATTAATAAACTGGAATAATAAATCTGAAAATAAACTATATAAAATACAAATAAAGATGGGAAGACTTCTATTACTTCCAAAATAAGGTTATAAGTATCACAAAAGGACAGAGCAGTTCTAATGAAAGGATTCATGGGAATGTTGGGAATTATGTGACAATAAGGCACATTAATTACATTAGTTATTAAGTTTTCATAAAAGCAGTAGAGGTTAAAAAGTCATATATGTATTTAAGAGGTAGAGCTGAGACTTAAGGAGAGTAATTTTCACACACCCATTTACTGTATAATAGACACTGTAGTGTACATTATATTGACAAATTGTCATGTGCTATTTGAGGTCACTAAGAAGTTGGCTCTAGAAGGAGGGTTGTCCCCCAAAGTCAAAGTTAAATGTTTTTTTTCCCAAAGTGTTCTCTGAAGCCTTTTGTCTAAGGATGCGATGGTCCCTCAACTCTGTAAGGAGGGGAAGAAGAGAAAAATGATCCTAAGAATGAAAACATCAGGTTCTTGAGAACAGCTAGGAGGAAAATCATTTCCAACAAATGTTGCTTTTGTTTGTCCCATGATATTAAATCTCCTGTAAAGGGAGAGAGAAGATGGAACCTCAGCCATGGGGAGAAAGCTCAGCAGGAACCTCCACCTGGCTGCCTCAGAGTTCCCAGCTGGATTCTGTTGGATGTTTTGAGCACCCTATTTGATGATATTATCTTTGCTTGTTGCTCTTTGTTCTTTTCCTTGGAAGGAACATAGACTCTCAACAGGGAGTTCCAGCTATGGGGCTTCTCCATTCAATTTCTGCTGGATATTTTAAAGACTTGATTTGAAGATGTTTTGCTACCTTACCTACCTACCTACCTACCTACCTACCTACCATTTTCTATTTATCTTTTACTTTGGCTTGCTGTATACTAATAATCTCATTCAAAACCAAAAATATGGCTATTATAAGTAAGTCTCTAGACTGTACAAAATAAATGTTGGGTTCTACTATTATTTGGCTCCAAAGCCAATGAGTTTAACAGGATGAAGGGCAGACAGTTATTGGATGCCTATATATGTATATCTAAAAATCTAGAAAAGAAAGCCAGACAGATAATTCGCAACATGCTTTAAGTATGTTTTAGCAGAAATATAGACAATGTTCTTCCATTGAATGGAATACTGTATTATCAACTAATGCATATGGCCTTTTGGAAGAGTTATACAAAACACATTTTAGAGGTATAACGTTTTAAGCAATAAAAAAATGGATCTTCAGTTTTTTCAAATGATCAATTTAGACCATACTAGCAGCTTTTAGACTTGTTCATCATTGCATGTCAGGAGGGCCTCTTGCATGCCTTTTGAAAGTGTGATTGTTCTCAGGCTTTGTAAGAATTGTTTCTTGAGGACCTAGAGCATCCTCGGTAGTCCTCACTATATCCTAAAACATAGACAGTGTAAGAATATGCTGAATGTATTGGTATTGATAATTTTCTGGGTAAAGCAACATGATCCATTTTAGTCTCAGCACAGATTTAGTCGAAGAAAAGAAATCAGTGTGGATTTCAGACTGAGGAGAGCTGTGGTCCAGCCATTTGCTGGCTGATTGTCTTTGGCAAAGCCACTATTGTTAGTATTATCATTAATAAATGAGGGCGCTTTACTGGGCTTTTTCTAAGTTTTAATTCCATATTTATTCCATTTTAGATTCTATTGCATTATGAATCTAAAATATTATTAAATTTCTCAGACTATATCAAATTTTTATTGGTTGGATAGTCTGAAATAGACAAAATATTTGAAATACTTGGGTGTATTATGATTAATCATATTGGACTTTCAATTATAAAAATAAAAATAATAGAGCTTTTACCACTGTGTCTTAATATCAGACATTAATATGCCCTTGTGGGTTTCTTATTTTCTGAGGCTCCGTGCTGTTTTACTGTTGCCATTTTTCATACAATATCTCACCATTTGGATACACGTTGTACAGAGAAGCCTAAGATGTCCCCTAAGGTGGCTCCCCACTAGTGGGTATGTGCTATATCTTTCTCTCCTGCTGTTGGATATGGGATATAAACATGATGTGATTTCACTCCCATCAAGAATTTTTCAGCTCTTCCTCCCCTGACTGGAAGGGTGGTGTGGCTGGACCAGCACTGGCCTTATTATGTCTGCCATTTTCAATTTTCATAGTCTGTTGACTGTAATCTTGCTGCTTATATGTATGTGTGCTTATATCCGATCCTTGGCACCCAGCCTCCTGGACAGAAATAAAACTGGAGTATTGGGAATATTTTGGAAGTGTGCCCGAATTGGTGAACACAAGAGTCCTTATGTTGCCCTATGCTGTATAGTGATGGCCTTTAGCATCCTCTTCATACAGTGCTTTGGAAACTACCAGTGTGTGATTGCCATCAGACTCTGTAAACAAGGACTTGCCTCTAGAAAATAATGGGAAGAATGGTTAACCCTTTTATCTCTGAACATGAAAAGAGATAAATTTTGAGATGCTATTCTCTATTTTTATGCTATTGGACCAATGAGTTATATAAATAATTAAGATGTAACAGTTTAGTACACAGGAATGTAATTATAGTGATCAACCTCAGTTCTGTCACCCCAGTATTACACTGGCAAATATCATTCTGTTGTGTCTGGACTGCTTTTCATAAGGTTCTTGAGGGCACAAAGTAGAACACACATTTGGCAGATTCCACAGGCTTCTTTCACTTGGGCTTAAAAATATCTTCACAGAATGATACCTTCTAACAACTGGCCTATTTTTATTGAGAAAAATTGCTCTATTTTTTTGTTGTTACTGTTCTATGGATTGCATTTATATTTAAACCATTTTGATTGCTAACCAGAATACCTCTGTTTTTGGCAAATTTTTACAGGTGTAAAATATTTTAAACAAACAAACAAAAAAGAATTTTTCAGATAAGATTGAGGATGTCAACATTAACCTTTGTTAATCAAAAGTGGGATTATCTCGATTGAACCTAACTGGATGTAAAGAGAGTCTTGAACTTTCAAGTCCAATGTCATTCAAGGTGAAGAGACTGGAAATTCTTATTGATTGGTGAAGTGAATTGGTGGGTTCTGGGAAGGGTCCCAAGGCAGGGATTGAAGGCATCATTCAGGGTCTAATAGTATTAGTCCTATGATCCTCTAAAATGTAATTCTGCCAACAAGCAAGGGGATTAGGAAAGGATCTTAAACCTCGGGTCATATTGACACTTGGTCACTGCATGAGAATCCCTGAGCAAAGGAGATGGTCTACCCCTGCCTGGAGTCCTGAGTCACCGAAACTCACATAATAGATGTATTGTTTTAAGTGACTTCGTTTGTGGTAACTTGTGTTGCAGCAATAGAAAACAAATACAATATGACTTTAATTATCACCACATGAGTCATAAATTAATACCTCAGCAAGACCTTGCCTTGTAGATGCAACTGCTCATTTGACATCTTCCTTTTGCTCTCTGGAGACTACCTCAGTTTTTATTGTGATCAAAACCAAATTCCCGTTCATTGCTCACAAGTTAAATTCAGTTAAGGGCATTTATCCCCCATCAAGCTGCAAAGCAAAAAAAAATAAGGAGTCATTTTGATACCCTGCTTGTTTTCACCCCTTAGACCAAATACATTACAAATTGTCCTAGTCCATTGTCCTTTGTGGCAGGTGTTTCCATCTGGCTTGCTCTACTTCATACCCTATGCCTTTCCTATAGAGTAAAGGCTAAAAAGCTAAATAAAACATTTACTATTTATGTAGCTAGGGCTTCCTTTGGCTTAGGTTCCCCAGGCTCATACAAATTTTGTAAGATGGACACTAGCAACAAGAGGTGGTGGCCGTGTTTAAAGAGATCCCATCATTTAGCAAGTTTGGAGAGACGATTTGCTGCTCTAGGGCAGCTAATATAATATTTACACAAGATTAGGTTAGAGAGATACTAGCAGCATGCTTGATAGGCTAGTGTATATTTCTGTCTTTATTCAAAGAATGGTGAGCTAAGGGATGTTTTAAATGAGAGATACTGTGTTTGTGTGTTTTAAAAAGGTTTTCAGTTATCTCCAAAGATGACACTATATTGTGTTACAAATTTTTTTGAACTGTGAAAAATTCCTGAGAGAGAGAGAGACGGTATAAAGTAGGAACAATTTATTCTGGCTCATGGTTTTGGAGATCTCCATCATGGTTTGCTGGCTCTATGGCCATGGGCCTGAAGTGATGAGGGAGAAGACCTTAGTGACAGATTATTCCCAAGGAAAGCTGCTTACCTTATGGAGGCTGGGTGGAAAATCAGGGGAGAGAGGAGGACAGGAAAAGCAGGAGAGGAGAAAAGGAGGGAGGAGAGTAGAGTAGAAGATAGGAGAGGAGTGGAGGAGAGGAGAAGAGAGAAGGGAAGAGAAGGGAAAAGAGGAGAGGAGAGGATGAATACAGAAAGAGCTAGGCACAAGACCTTCCAATGTGTGCCCTCAGTGGTGTACTTTCTTCAAGCAAGTCTCACTTCCCAGATTCCACCAACCCCATGCTCCCACAAATAATTCCATAAAATTGTGTGTGTATCACTGGATAGGTCAGAGCCCTCACAGTCCACTTTACTCTTTATATTCAAAGCATAAATATATACTAAAATCATTTCTTGTCCTTTGTATGACTAGAGCCAATAGAATATTCAGTCTTTCAGGGCAGGTGAGGGTTTTGTTGTTGTTGTTGTTGTCAATTTTTGCAATGTTCTAGCTATAGAACATTCCAGCTTATCGCTTTTGACCTTATATGAAGGTTTTTTTTAAGACACTTAATGTCTTGAGGTGTATCTGTATCACACTAGAATAGATGAACTAATATATATATTATTAAGGATTTATTTTTACTTGATGTAGATGAATATTTTTCCTGAATGCATTTATATTCACCATGTGTGCATATATGTCTGGTGCCTGTGGAAGAGGGCAATTGGATCCCATGGAACTAGAGTTACAGATGGTTGTGAGATGCATTTGGGTACTGACGGGAATCTCTCTCTCCTGCAAGTGCTCTTAACCATGAAGTCAACATATATACCTTTATATACACACACATATATATACATACACATATATATACATACACATATATACATACATATATGTCAAATAATGCACACTTCTTCACCTCCACTACTAATATTACCACATCCCCTTTAAAAGCTGTCATCGGGCTGGAGAGATGGCTCAGAGGTTAAGAGCACTGACTGCTCTTCCAGAGGTCCTGAGTTCAATTCCCAGCACCCACATGGTGGCTCACAACCATCTGTAAAGAGATCTGGCACCCTCTTCTGTGTACATAATAAATAAATAAATCTTTAAAAAAAATAAATAAATAAAAAAAAATAAAAAATAAAAAAAAATAAAAGCTGTCATTATCATTTACTAGGACTATAGCAATAGCTTTCTCAGCTGTTGACCTCTCTACCCATTGTGCCTCATGTACCTGCTCTCCTCTTTCCCTTCTTGAGCGTAAGTCATCTTGTACTATATAAAGCTATCTAACTTCAAGTCTTCAACCACTAACCGTTATCCTTCAAGTATAGATCGAACTATTCACTGGTCTGCAAAGCTTGACACCCGTTTATCTCTCCAGCCTCAGCTTATAGGTAGTTCTTTTCCCTGAGCTGTCATCCCATCTGGAGGCTTTAGTCCCATCTATGTGCCATATATCTTTTGATCACAGGTCTTTGCACACAAATTCTCTTCAATGACATCTTTCTTCCCAAACTCGCCCTAATTAACTTCATGCTATGACTTGACCTCTTCTTCTGAAGGAAGTCCGAGCTCCCTGGCTTGATAATTATTTCAGATACTTTTGCTGTATCATTTACTCCTACAGGGTCCCAGTGGGAAGAATTGCAATTTTGTGTAATACTTTGATTAGTAACTGCCCCTCCCATGGTATGGTTGAAACTTGTGAATGGGTATTGTTTGTTATGGTTACAGGAGACTAACCATAGTTATTTTCTTTCTACCACAAGACAAGAGGAAGGAATATTTTCATCAATTATATCCTGGGATTTTGATCAGTGCTTCAAAGAAATTATCAGTCAAAATCACAAACTTATTTAAGATTTGTCTTTTCAGTTAGGGGAAAATATTTTCCAAAATATAAAAATTTTAGGCAAAGAACTACATAAACTGTGCTATGGTCCATGTTAATTATTTAAAGATATGATTTGTTACTTATTCAATGAACATGTTATGAACATTAAATTTAACCAAGATATTCATACTTATTGCTGATAATAATTTCTATATGCATAGTAACAAAATTTCTATTTTGTTTCCTTGATAACATATAGCAATACATCATAATAAGTCCTGGGAGGAAATATCTATAAAATAGAATTTGGTGCCAATCATAGAAAAGCAAATATTAGAGTAATTGAATAATACTCTCTGGGATACACTTTCACTAGAGGAAGGAAAGGGACAGTGTTATAACATGTATCAGTACTGAGTCAGGTGTGGTGGCTCATTTCTGCACCCTCATCACTGTGGAAGCAGAGTCTTGAGGATCAAAAAAGAATTCTTCAAGTTCATCCTCAGCTATTCTGATAATTTGAGGCCAGCTTTGCCTATATGGGAGACATTGTCTCAAAAACTCAAATATATAAAAGAAAGACAGAAAGCTATACAGGCAATGGATATATACCTGTATTTTTCTATACATACAAACATACATAGAAGAAAATACAGACGTATCTGTTTCTATTTTAGCTTTCTTTCTCTTTTCTTTCTTAATTCTGTATTCCTCATTTAAAAATGTACACCTGTAGTGGCTTTGATGGGAAGATGGTCTTTTATTTACTCAATTGAAAACATTTCTTCTTAAGTAAGTGATGTTATCTGTAGTAAAACTGCACAAAAGGCTGATGGAAGTCCTTGGCCAAACCAACTCTGCAAGGAAAACATGCTCTTGTTGAACCATATTTGCAAACTGCATAAAAACCAGAGTGTGGCCCGGCAAGATAGCACAGACAGTAGAGCTGCTCGCTGCCAAGTCTGACCACTTGAGTTTGCGTCCTGGAACCAGCATGGCAGAAGGAAAGACTTGAATTCTGCAAATTATCCTTTGACCTCCGCATGCATATTATAGTATACACATACACACAAGCCATGGGAATACGTCATCCCAGCACCCTGCTCCCCCAGTGAATTCATAAAAACATAAAAAAAAAAACTGATGGTGAGCCACATTTGGTGTGGTGGCAGGAGTCTGTAATACCAGTCCTTGGGAAGTTGGAGGCAGGAGAATAAGAAATTCAAGGTAACTTGTGTTACAGAGTGAGTTTAAAGCTAGTCTGGGTCATATGAGATCCTGTTGCAAAAAAAAAAAAAAAATCATACTAAACCACCCCTCATCATGCAAAAACAAACAAACCAAAACCCAAACCAAAACTGAACAAAACCAACCCAACTCAAGCCATGAAAACAAAGCAAGCCCCAAAGCTGAGGATGACATTGCCTTCTGACTGCTGAAATACTTCAGGTGACAGGGGAAAGTGTGTTTCCTTTAGCTGCTGAATTTGTCAGCTTCTCCTGAGTTTCAGCTTAGCTAATAGCTTCCCATTTTAATAGCAGTTACTGACCAGTGTCTGTCCCTCATCTTCCTCTCTTTCTCTGTTCCTTTGGATGACAACTCCTTTTGTATGACATTAGATCCAGCCAAGTTCCCTTGGCAATGAGGTGTCTTCGGGCTAAGTGGTCCTAGGAAACGGGGGATGTGGTGACAGTGAAGAGTATGTTATCTGACCCGCATAGACAGATTGTGTAGAAAGATGTTCCGATGTATTAGAAGTTCCAAAACTGGAGAGCAAGGCAGGGGTGGTGGTGGTGGAGTTGGGGTGAAGTGGGGGTGGTGGGAAAGAGTGTAGTAGTAAGTTTTGCCATGTGCTGTTTCTCTCTAGATCTGTGTTTTAAAAGTCACTTCTGGCTACTTGGCCAGGCTGCACTTAATTACCTGTTCCTGCTGTATTCTCCAGACAGTCAGCAGTGTGGCGGGGGCTATTTCTCATCCCTCGACAAGCCCCGGCAGACCTGGGGTTGAGCTGATCCATTACAAAATGCCTTGTGGACAGACCCGTGTGTGTGTGTGTGTGTGTGTGTGTGTGTGTGTGTGTGTGTGTGTGTGTGTGTGTCTTTGGGGATTTTCACTAAGGGTCAGGATACCAGCTCCAGTCTTGACTGTTTTAAGTGGGCTTGTGCTCCGAGGCTAGGGAGCCGCTCATTAGCGACCCTCGGAGTCCAGGATCAGGAACAGACTGAACGGGGTTGCTCTGCGCTCCTGCCAGCACAAGCGTTAATAAGAGAAACCATGTCCATAAAAGTTCCCTGGATGAAGCCACAGAATGAGGCACTTACGGACGATTATAAACATTTTGCCCGTGGTAACTCTCCTCTATCAACCCTACTCCAAACCCGATAAGCGCTGCCTCTTTAGGGCTCATTAATTTCCTTGAAAATTTAAACAGCTGTCATTCGTGAGCCTCCTCAGGTGCTCATGTGGGAGAGATTAGCCCGTGTTTATAAGCTGGGCTGTTCATTAAGCGCCTGCTGGTGTGGAACCCCCTCCACAGGCTGCGAGTCCGGCTGCAGATCTCCCACAGATAATTGGGGGCTGCTGCGAATTACACAGGGGAGCGGCAGGCCTCGAGGATGGAGTGTCTTATTAATATCAGCTGGGTAGACTGCACCATTTTAATGACTTCCAATAAACCAAAGCAAGCCCTCAGAACTCCAGGAGCCTCTGGGCCCCGATGGCTGCAGGGGCTGTGCAGGATTGGGTTTCCGTAGTTATTGTCAACTTCTTTCTCATTAACATTTGGAAATCAAGGTTTAACACTTTGAGACGGAACAAATCTTCCACGGTGGGCTCCTAAGTCCCGGTGACTGGTGCTTTTAAATGCTTGCTAAAGTCTCTGGCCGGTTGAACATCTGCTGAAGGATGAAGCGGCACTTCTTCAAGGTGTGTGGCTTCCCAAACAGGAAACACATCTGGCAGGTGCTTTTGAAATCGAGAAATTCACATTTTAAATAATATCTGTAATGTATACACTAGTGAAATTTGGTGGATTCTATACTCTCTGATGTTACTGAGTTCTTGCAAAAATTTATTTTAACTTTTTGAACAGAATCCCAAACCTTATTGAAAATTCCTTGCTTAAGGTGCGAGTGTGTGTGTGTGTGTGTGTGTGTGTGTTTGGGGGGCAGTGCATGGTACCTGTGTGCACATATGGAATCCAGAGCAAGATGCTGAATTGTCTTCCTCCATCTCTCTATTGCTTTCTCCACACCATTGCCTTGAATTAGTCTGTCCCTAAATTGAAAGTTCACCAAGTTTGCTAGGCAGGCTGGATGGTTCACCAGCTGAATTCTTGGGATCCACTTGTCTCTGTCCTCTAGCGCTTGGATTACAGGTATGGGTAGCCAAGCTAGGGAGATTTGAACTCTGGTCGTCATTCTTACACTCAAATTGTGTTTACTCCTTTAAGCATTTCCCCAGACCCTGAGTAAAATATTTTAAAATAGTAGACAATTTGTTTTCCCATCTTATAAACACATAGATCCAAAGAAAGATATAGGGTGATCTTTGAAATAGGTGATATGTTTATATATTTTTCAGTAACAGAAATGCAATTATTATGGAATGTGCAGATCATCGCAGGGCTCAACCCTCATCAGAGAAGCTTCTTCCTGTAGTGGGTGGGAAGTGACACAGGGATACACAGCTGGACAATCGATATGCAGAG
>CABHPQ010150085.1:29683-49550 GCA_902168405.1 Peromyscus aztecus
CTGTGTAACTCTCAGGGATTTCTGGATTTTGGTATTAGTTAAACATTTTCAATTGTAATCCTTTTATGGCTGAAGAAAATTTGCATGGTTCTGAGCACATAGGTACATTAAAGAGGCACGCAACTCAAACATTTACTGATAACAAATCATACCGGAATTTACTTTAAAACAATTCTTGCCATTTATTAAATGTGAAAGCAAATTTACATACTAATGGGGAGAAAATGATTGCTTGTTTCTATAAGGAATTAAATTTTGGCTGAATATGTGATACTGCAGGAAATAGTCCGTCTTTAATGCCTTTCAGAATTGATTTTATAGTCACAGTTGCTGAAAATGCTGCTTCAGATAAATATGTGGTGTAAAGTGGCGGAAGTATGTCTAGGAAGTATGTTCCATGTCAGAAATTATTAGAAATTGTGTCCTAATCGCAAGTCAAAATCCATTCAGCAATTTTTATATCACTCAAGTCAGCAACTCAAATAGCTGTTTTAAAAATGAAATGTCTAACAAAATACAATCCAAAGATATCTTATATTTATGTACTGAGAAATAAAGGTAAGAAAACATTGAACTTGTAACGAGACAGTCTATAGCCCTGGATGGAGGGGGAGGGCCTATTATTATTACTCTTATAAAAGGACATGGTATTAAGCTAACTCCTGGTGACTTGTTGTTGTTGTTGTTTTTGTTTTCCAAGAAAGGGTCTCTCTGTGCAGCTTTGTGTCTTTCCTGGAACTCACTTGGTAGCCCAGGCTGGCCTCGAACTCACAGAGATCTGCCTGGCTCTGCCTCCCGAGTGCTGGGATTAAAGGCATGTGCCACCACTGCCTGGCTCCTGGTGACTTTTGTTATACCTATAGATCAATGTATCTCTCAAACCACATCAGAGGAGCTTCTTTTTTCAGTATATGTTGGTTAACAGGAGATCCACAACCGGTCAAATGTGGCAGACCAGCCCCCACCATTATTTACTCCAGGGACTTTTGAGGAATGAGGGATAAGAGACTTAGTTAGAAATAGAGGGGAGAGAAACAGAGAGAAAACACAGGATCGACTAGGGTGGGCCTGGATCCTTATCCAAAATGGGCCCAGAACTTTATTCCAAAGGGCTTTTTATAACAATGCCAAGGGTACGCCGGGCGGTGGTGGCGCACGCCTTTAATCCCAGCACTCGGGAGGCAGAAGCCAGGCGGATTTCGAGACCAGTCTGGTCTCCAAAGCGAGTTCCAGGAAAGGCGCAAAGCTACACAGAGAAACCCTGTCTCGAAAAACCAAAAAAAAAAAAAACAAAAAAAACAAACCAATGCCAAGGGGTTAGTGGGCCACAACAGTCAAGGGGCAGAGAATAGACAATCTAGAATACTGTGCCCTAAATGGGACATCTATATCATACCTGCTCCTCACGAGACTTAGGAGACATTGCAGAAGACTGGACAGAAGATTGTAAGAGCCAGAGGTGATAGACGAGTACAAGAAAACTGTAGTACCAAACTGCATTTTAATTTGTGTTCCTACCCATAGACAAATGCTACTCTTAGCCTTAGCCAGAAAAAGTTTCTCTCTTCAGAGAATGACAATGAATGCAGAGACTGATGGTTGCTCAAGATGCTAAGAATAAGGGACTGTTAAGCACTAGACAGAACACATGTGGCCCCCTCTACAGTGCTGAGATCATCCCGGAAGGGGGAATGGAACCATAAGAAGGTGTGTGCAATGCTCTCTTTAGGGAATAACATAGTCATTGCACACATGATCTCACAGTGGCTGTGATCTCACAGTGGCTGTGATTGCTCACGCTGACCCTGCTCAGACTTTCAACAGTCAGTCATGGTAGAAGAGAGGCTCCTGGAAGCCTCCCATTCCATGTTTACCTATTGGCTACTGGTGGATCCTGGAGTAGGGGCAGTCAGTGTTTTAAATTGTGTATCCACTGGTGATCTCACCAGGTTCCCATGGAAACTCCAATCCTGTAGTTATTCAGATGGCCCTGGTTACAATCAGGGGGTCACAAGACAAAGTGAAAAGACAGTAAGGTGGAAAAGGGATCTGTAGGGAGGAAAGGGAAATGATAGGTATGGGGTAGAGATCAGAGAGGCTCGTGAGTGGGTAATCAGAATGCATTATATACATGAATGAACTCATCAAAGAACAAAGTTAGTCAATAAAAACATTTTAAGTGATCACTGTGGACATCTATCTATGGATATTAAATTATCCCAATATCATTTGTTGCAAAGACATTTTTTCCCCAAAATGAGCTATCCTGGATGCCATTTTGAAAATAAAGTCACAATAAATGCAAAAGAGGTAAATTAATGTGTTAGTTACTACATATTTCCCAGCCACATTTTATATTTAAAAAAATATTTAGTCATAGATAAAAGTTTCCTATCTTAAGACTTCTAAATGGTCAAGAACATTATTTGAAGCATCGCTTCACTATATTTTACAAGCTGTAATTGTTTTTCATGGATTTCATGAATATAGATACTAACTCAGGACTAGAAGTAATATGACATCCTTCATGTCAGTATGTAAAATATAATGTAACCATTATCTAAGTGATAACAAGAGTTACAGTGTTCTCCAGCCATCAATTTCTAACATTTCATTACATTTGATGTTAAATATTTAGAAGCTACTTCTGTGAGGAATTGCTTCTGTTTCTCATATTTATTAGTTTGATTTGTGCTGCTCATATTCTCAGATGTGTGGACTTCCACTGGAGCAACCTACCAGGGGCCACATTCTTAACGAAACTGACCCTCCCTCTTCTGACAGGTATCAATTACGGTTACTGGCACTGGGCCCTACACATGACTGGCTCTGTCAACAGTCAGCCATCAATGTAAGAAGGAGATCATGGCATCCTACTCTTTTCTGTTGAACCATTGATAAATTCTGGGATGGGGAGGTCATTGTCTTTAGTTGTATACCCAGTAATGATCCCTGGTCATGCAGATGGCCCTGATTAAACTCAATGGTTTCTAAAGTAAAACAAAGAAATAAATATGAGAAAGAGATTTATAGGGCAGAAGGTGAGGTGACCGAAATAGAACCAAATTAAGAAAAAGGAGAAGAGTAATTAGAATACATTACGCTTACACTTGAAATAGTCAATGCACAAATTTAATTAATAAAAGACATATTTTTTTAAGGCAAATATTTGGATTCATTGCTATGACAAAAGTAAGTAAAAGCTTAGGCTTTGAAATTTGTTATTGTGAGACAGTATATGCATATGAATGTTGCATGTTCTACACACAAATATGTACATGAAGAGCGGCACACATATTTGTGAGAGAGAGTTTGATTTTTTTAAGATAGTTAAGGGTGGGTCCAGGCTTTGTCTCTCTGTCTCTGTCTCTGTCTCTGTCTCTGTCTCTCTCTCTCTCTCTCTCACACACACACACACACATACACTCACACACACACAGAAATTTTTCAGAGAGCAAGTAGTGTCATGCTACTATGTTTTGTTTATTCTAACAAATGGAAAATCTACAAACTCAAAGAAATTTTCCATTTTATGTAAAAAGTGGCTTTCATTAAACAATAGAAAATGTAATTTTCTTTGTGGTATCTTGAAAGGAATGATGTGAGATTCAGGTGTTAGGAAATATTTGAAAGAACAAGGCACACAATGGTATGTGTGTAAGTCAGGCAGGAAAGTTCTGGGTCCCCGGCAGCTGCATTCTGACCATCAGAAGGAACCCACGAGGTCTGTTTGGGGAAACCCTACTCACTATATGACTTTTATAGGACATGTTCTGTGAACTCTTACTTCAGTATGATGTAGTACGTCAGTATAAATCAGAACTTATTACAGCCAAAACATAATAATATGAACATAAGAATCAAAGCTAACAAAGAAAGTGGGCAAAGACCATCAGTGCTTGAGTGAGGCCTTCCGGGAAAGTTCCCAATACTTCCTATAATTCATCATAACTCAAAGTGTCAAGTCATGTGGTGCTGGCGAGCATTCACGTGAAAGCAGCTTCGTTTATCTTTTTCTTTCCGTTTGGGTTTTCTTTTGAGGACACTGACTATTTCACAAGTTTATGCTCCTCTTTTTCTAATCATAGCTTTGTTCTCCAGGCTTTCTGTTTCACTGAAGGGAGAGCCCAGTGTGGGGAGGAGGTAGAAGGCCAGGGTATCCGCTTCCTGTGTTTTATTTGCACCAAGTCATATTGATTATTGATTGAAGTGTATTTAGTTTCTTCGTAGGAGGAGATGGTTGCTGTTTTGGGACCAGAACAGCTTCTTGCTTTTTTTTTTTGGTGCTGAGGATCAAACCCAGGGCCTTGCGCTTGCTAGGCAAGCACTCTACCACTGAGCTAAATCCCCAAGCCAGGCTTTTTTCTTTTTTCCCCCCAACTTCATGCAGGCTAGAATTACCTGCGAGGGGGAACCTCACTTGAAAAAAACACCTCCAAAAGATTGGTCTGTAGGGAATTGGCTGTGGGGCATTTTCTTGGTTGACGATTGATGTGTGTGTTACTATTCCTGAGCAAGTGGTCTGGGGTCATATAAGAGAGCAAACTGAGCAATCCATGAGGTTCAAGCCAGCAAGCATCATTCCTCTATGCAAGCTGCTTCAGTGAGGTCCTACCTTGGCTTCCCTCCGATAATGGACTCGAACCTGTAAGCCAAATGACTTCCTTTCCCCTACGTTGCCTTCAGTTACAGTGTTTTATCACAATAGAAAGCAAATGAAGATACTGGCTTGTGACCAAAGCTCCAAATAGTGGGGCACAATTAGAGGAAATTGTGTCTTGTTCATATAGAATACAGGCTGATGTTGGGATTGTGCTCTGGTATGCCCCCCAGACTCCAGAAGATGTCAGGAAATTGGGTTCTCTCTCTCTCTCTCTCTCTCTCTCTCTCTCTCTCTCTCTCTCTCTTTCTTTTTAAAACTCTCTCAGTATTGATAGGGTGATTCCATTTCCAAAGCTGAAACAACTTACTATCACTTTCAAATGCCAGCGGCAGGAAAGGAGGACACGGCCTTGATATGGTTGTCACTCACTCCATTGACTGAACTTAATGCTTAGCCACATATAACTGTCAGGTGCTGGGAACTTTATTTTGAATGGTTAAAGAGAAGCGACTTTACTATTCTAGAAGGAGAGACTGATGAATGTAGTTTAACTAACAATATTTGATGCAGGGAGACTTGACTTAGGCATGAGCTGGACAGGATATTGCCTAGCCCATACTCTTGGGTGCTCTGAAAAAAACAAAATCAGAAAGATGGGACTGGAGAGATGACTCTTTGGTTAAGAGTAATTTGCTGTGCAGGTACCCAAGTTCAGTTCCCCAAACCCACATGGTAGCTCACAACCATCTGTAACTCCATTTCTAGGGGATCTAACATCCTTTTCTGGCCTCAGTAAACACTGCATTCATGTATGCATATACTTAGGCATGTGCATATACTTAAATAAAAAAATAAAGGAAGAGGGGGGTGGGGAGATAGTTCTTCAGTTAAAAATTATTCTTCTAGAAGATCCTGAGTTGGGGGTCCTAGTACCCCTGTCAGACAACTCACGAGTGTCTATAACTCCACCTCTAGGACATCTACCACCTCTGTCCTCTGTAGGAACATACACTCAGGTGCACATACCCACAGAAGACACACACACTTAAAAAATAATAATAAAAAATAAATCTTAAGGAAACTGAAAAAAAACTGGGTATGATAATATTGAATATGCAATAATGAATCTGAACTGGAATATATATATATAATATATATACACACATATATTCAATATATATATCAATGTAGACATGAAATGTAATTTCTAATATCTTTTAAAAATATCTTTTTGTAGAAGTAAAAATGTACCAAGGCCTCATAGAAGTCAGAGTCTGACTTGAGCTGTAAGGAATCATAATCTAGTCATCTGTACAGCTTGGGAAAGTTAGAACTACTAGAAGTAAAGATTTATAATATAGTTCCTCTCCCCTTTTCAATAGTTTTCCTGTCATTCTTACCATTGTCCCATTATGTTATCCCTAACGGTGAAATTTTTCAAATTTAACTACATTGTGTTACTTTCCAGTGAATTTCTTTTCCTACAATTAATCATAGCTACCTTTCTGCTAGGGGGACAGCGTGTGTAGTTGAAGATAATAAAAGGGCACATTGTCCTCAAATTCTTATAGTTACTAATGTGTTCTGTTAGAGACATACCTTCAGCTTGAGCCTTTGTCTCTGGGAGGCCCTAGCTGAAAGCTCAAAATGTCATATGAGAAATTACAAAAAAAAATATGGAATAGTAGTTCTTTACTCACCTGGAAAGACAAACATCAAAATGTCTAATAAAATTTTCACTGCAAGGTAGGAATGTCTTTATAATTCCTACTAATTTAATTGAAATATTAACATGAATGACTTTATAGTCAGCAGCCAATGGTAACTATAATTTAAAATTTTAAATATAGTGAACAATTGGAAGTTACAATTCATTTGAAGAAGAGATTAAACCAATTTTTATTTATTTTATGTGTATGAGTATTTTGATGGCATGTATGTTCATGTGTGTATATGCACATGTTTTTAGTGCCCTTGGAGGATAGAAGAGGATGACAGTTCCCTTGGGACTAGAGTTACAATCAGTTGTGAGCAGTTATGTGAGTGCTAGGAATCCAACTCAGGCCCTTCAGAACAGCAACCAGTGTTTTTAACAATTGAACAAATAAGAGATATTTACTTTATTGAATAGCATGGTATTGTTTTTTTCTCTATTTAGGGCCTAGCACCCAGCTCCCAAATAAATCACTCATGGAGGCTTATTCTTAATTATGAACGCCCAGCCTTAGCTTGGCTTAGTTTCTAGCCCACTTTTCTTAAATTAGTTCATTACCTTTTACCTCTGGGCTTTTTCCTTTTCTTACTTCTGTAAATCTTACTCTTACTCCATAGTTTGCTGGGTCTGGGTGACTGGCCCCTGGAGTCCTCCTCCTTCTCTGGCTCTTAGCTCTCTCATCCCAGTTTTCTCCTTCTATATATACTCTCTGCCTGCCAGCCCCGCCTATCCTTTCTCCTGCCTTGTGATTGGCCAGTTCTTTATTAGACCATCAGGTGTTTTGGACAGGCACAGTAACACAGCTTCACAGAGTTAAACAAATGCAACATAAGCAAAAGTAACAGACCTTATAATAATATTCCACAGCAGCATGGTTGTCCATTGATAGAGAAAAGGTACTACAAATAGACTTCATAGGACAAATACAAGTCCTTTGGGAGGGAATAGGGACCATACTGGATTTACAGGGACTCTGAACTAGTCTTTTTAAATTTTTTTTCAAAGACTATTAACTTAGTTGCCCTGCTAAGTATCACAGAAGTACATTTATGTTAATAACCTATAATACCAGTATTTAAAATGTAAAGGAACTAGTATCCACACTCCAGTTCTTTACAGTGGCAACTTTGATTTATTCATAGTTTCTTCAAAATCTACAGTTCAAACTTTGTTAAAATCGTGTGTCTATATATGACATAAAAGTTGAAGTGAAATTGTCAGGGGAACAAATGGTACTAACAGGAGGGAGAGGGAGAAAAGAGGAGGTTTGGAGTGGGGTCATAATGTGCTCCACATACAATGTATCTTGTACAAAAATGTCCCTATGTAACACAGGACCTGGTACAATGTACACAGACTATGAATTTCCATATAAAGCTTTGTTAATTTTAAATAGCCCCAAATCCTTCCCTCCAAGCTGGTGCACATTTTGTATATCATGGTGGGTAAATATAGCATATTTTTTCTGAGGCAAGAGTTTACTCAGTGTTAAATTTTGATGAACCCAAACAAAACTGCAGAGAGAATAAAATATACACATGAATTTCAAAAACTAACAAAAGGGGGTTTGTGCTCCAAGGAAATTTCAAAAGCACAGGGGACAACTCTTGGCCTGCCTGCAAAGATCTCACTTTTCTATGTTTTAAAAATTATTTCAGTGGGAAAGTTTGAGCAGTACTGCTCAGAGTATTTGACAATCTTCTGATTCAGCTTACAAACATGGCTTCGACACATGTGTGCCTACATCAATGGGCCTTCTGAAGCAGAATATGGCACAACCACTGAGCCTGGACACTGGATCCACAAAATGAAAACCTAAGAAATTTGTTTTGCAATCTGGTGTTTTTAAGGACTTGAGTTATCTTCACATGTTCCCATGTTTCTGGAAAAAAACAGAAGATGTCAAAATGTATGAACACTATTTCATTTTCCAGATTCTTTTTGGACATTAGAGATTTTTATCAAAATTAGAAGTTCATGCTTTCAAAGTTACCAATTCATCTTTTTTTTCTTGCCTCATCTTCTTGGCAATCAAGTAGTTGGTGTGATATTTATTGGACCTAAACAATCCCTTCAAAACATGTAAGTGTGGCTGTTTGCTTTGGATTGATCCCTTGGAATATCTTCTGCGTGAGTTTGGTTGTTTGAAATGTGTCTGACATTTGAGCCATGCTTTGGTTCTACAAGCAGAGCTAATGTGTTATTCTGTGTGAATATATTGGCACCTGGAAAGTTATTAAATAGTTTATTGCTTTGATTTCTTCTTCTCTTTTTTGTTTCTAAGTTTTCTTTTTATTAAGAAATTTTTTATTCATTTTACATACCAACCACAGATCCCCGTCTCTTTCCTCCTCCTGTCCCCTAGCCTTCCCCCTTAACCCATTCCCCTTTTCATCCTCCAAAAAGGTAAGGCCTCTTATGGGGAGTCAGCAAAGCCTGGTACATTCAGTTGAGGCAGGTCCAAGCCCCTCCCCCTGCATCAAGGCTGTGTAAGGTGTCCCACCATAGGCACTGGGCTCCAAAAAGCCAGCTCATGCTCCAGAGATAGATCCTGATCCTACTGCCAGGGGGCCCTTTAAGCAGACCAAGCTATACAACTGTCTCACTTATGCAGAGGGCCTAGTCCAGTCCCATGGAGGCTCCACAACTGTTGGTCTAAAGTTCATGAGTTGCCACTAGCTTGGTTTGGTTGTTTCTGTAGATTTCCCCATCATGATCTTGATGCCCTTGCTCATAGAATCCCTCTTCTTTCTTCAACTGGACTCCTGGAGCTTGCTCTGGTGTTTGCCTGTGGGTCTCTTCATCTGCTTTCATCAGTTACTGGAATGAAGGCTCTATGATGGCAGTTAGGGTATTCACCAATCTGATTACTGGTGTAAGCCAGTTCAGGCACCCTCTCCATTATTGCTAGTAGTCTAAGCTGAGGTCATCCTTGTGGATTCCTAGGAACTTCCTTAGCACCAGGTTTCTCACTATCTCCATGATGTCTCCTTCTATCAAGGTATCTCTTTCATTGCTCTCCCACTCTGTTCCTGTTCCAGCTTGACCATCCCATTCCTTTATGTTCTCATCCCCCACCCTCTAATCTTGATTGCCCCCACTCATCCTCAGTTTACTCATGGAGATCTTATCTATTTCCCCTTCCCAGGGCAATCCATGCATCCCTCTTAGGGTCCTCCTTGTTAGCCAGCTTCTTTGGAACTGTGGATTATATTCTGGTTATCCTTTACTTTACATCTAGTATCCACTTATGAGAGAGTACATACCATGTTTGACTTTGTGAGTCTGGGTTACTTCACTCAGGATGATATTTTCTAGTTCCATCATTTGCCTGAAAATTTCATAATGCCTTTTTTTTTTTTTTTTTACAGCTGAGTATTGGGTACTCCATTGGGTATATGTACCACATTTTCTTTATCCATTCTTCAGTTGAGGAGCATCTAGGTTGTTTCCAGATTTTGGCTACTATGAATAATGCTACTATGAACATAGCTGAGCATGTATCCTTATGGTATGACTCAACATTCCTTGGGTATATGCCCAAGAGTGGTATCATTGGGTCTTGAGGTAGATTGATTCCCAATTTTCTGAGAAATCACCATACTGATTTCCAAAGTGACTCCCATCAACAGTGGAGGAGTGTTCCCCTTTTCCATATCCTCTCCAACATAAGCTGTCTGCAGTGCTTTTGACCTTAGCCATTCTGAGAGGTGTAAGATGGTATCTCAGAGTTGTTTTGATTTCCATTTCCCTGATGACTAAGGATGTTGAGGAATTCCTTAAATATCTTTCAGCCATTGGAGATTCTTCTGTTGAGAATTCCCTGTTTAGCTCTGTAGCCCTGCTTTGATTTCTTAAGTAGAATCTTGTATCCTGTGTTTGGATTACTCTGAGTTGACTTGTACTATTCTCAAGAAGTCAGTTTTCTTGTATGAGGAAGGTTAGGTTTGGGAGTGGTTTGCATTAATCCTTAAGTATTTAATGTGTAGAGGATGTGCAGAAGGAAAGGTAAGAGGAAATAAATTATAGGAGCTTCTACCATTTGAGGTCAATGGCCCTAAGCAATGAGTCCACCACTTTCTGGACAGGTTCCATGCTATGAAAAATTGAATATGGTAAGAATGAATGAATATACCCACAAAGATAGGTAAAGAATATATATTCATATTTACATGCTGCAGCTAGCTGTGTTGGGATTTCTTTCTCCATCACCAGGGTAAACACCCCATAAAATAGATCAGATCCTTGGTTTCTTTGGAATCTTCCCTAAGAAGCAGAACATAAAACTTTCTCTGTGATCCAGGGAGGTGTATGACCCATCAGTACCCTATCTCTCCCCACTTTCTTCATTAGAAAACTTTTTTTCAAGTTAGGATAGAAATCAGTTTATCTTCAGTGTAGGGCATCTCTGTAATGAAATCCAGGTATGTTGACCTATGTCAATCATCCAAGATTTTTGAACAATTTTCAAGCTGGTTTTCTGGGCACTTATTTCTCCTTTTTCCTCAAACTATTTCCTTGGCAAACTGGTTTTCTGGGAACCTATATCTTCTTCTTCCTCATACTATTTCCTTGGCAAGCTGGTTTTCTGGGCACTTATTTCTCCTTCTTCCTCATACTATTTCCTTGGTTTTATAGTTGTCTTGTTGTAATGTCCACATTAGTGAATAAAATTGAATTAAAACTTACATCAATAGTTGTTATAAGCTTAATGCAGATGAAGACAAATTGCTGTAAAGATTCTGAGCATCCTATGAGATTTTCTAATTTAAACTATCTGTTTTTTCATGAGAATTTCTTACAAGTAAGTACTCCTCCACCAAAAGAGGGCAAATGTCAAGGATTTGCTCCACAACTCTCATTAACTCATAGCTGACGTTATCATCAGTTTTGAAACTCTGCCTAACTGCATCCAGTGCCTGAATTATTTTTCATCTCCTTGCTTTTAGTATCAGTCAAAACCTGACATACAACATGTATTTTCTTGATATCTTTGACTAGTCATTAAAACATGGTTTTTTCAGGGTGTGGTGGTGTATGCCTTTAATCCCAACACTCAGGAAGCAGAAGCAGACAGATCTCTGTGTGTTTGAGTTCCAGGACAGCCAGGATTATGTAGAGAGACCCTATCTCAAAAAGAAAAAGTTGTGATAACATACTATTTAGATTGAAGCCCCACCTCTCCCATTTATGAACTGGGCAAAGCACTAACATTAGAGGTTAGGTGATTGTATTGTATAAAGAAAGAGCACTTGTTTTCTTATGCATATAGAAAAAACACCTGGTGGGAGAAGCTAAGCTAATTTGAAATTTTCTTCATTATGGTAAACTTACATAGAGTCTCTGTTTGTATTAATAGTTGTTATAGCTGAAGGGATTCAGACTAGAAGCGCAGCCAGTGTAGGCCTTGCTTCTATGTATGTGAAATCAGGATTGAAACGGTTAATTTCCATCCAAAACAAAGGATAGACTGGCTGAGGCACTCAAGTGAATGTAGACAAAGATGTCTAAGATGACATGTGCACTAGGCAGCTAGGTAAGTAGAAACTTCTGATTTGAGGGCCTTACCTTCAGAAACTTGATCTAACAGAAACTTGGTTATAGTAACTGAGGTTGGACATTGGACTGGAGTGTGTATTATAATTGAAAATTGGGAACAGATATGGTTTTTTGTTCTTTAAAAATTTTAACCCTTATGTGGTGGTATTGTGTTCCCCAAAATATTGTGTATGCTAATAAACTTATCTGGGGTCAGAGAACAGGACAGCCACAATATTAAACATGAGGATAGGCAGTGGTAGCACACGCCTTTAACCCTAGCATTCCAGAGACAGAAATCCCTCTGGATCTCTGTGAGTTCAAGGCCACACTGGAAATGGCCAGGCATGGTGACACATGCCTTTAATCCCAGAAAGCGAGCCTTTAATCCCAGGGAGTAGTGGTAGAAAGCAGAAAGGTATATAAGGCGTGAGGACCAGAAACCAGAAGCTTTTGGCTGGTTAAGCATTTGGCCTGGTTAAGCTTTCAGGCTTCTAGCAGCACAGTTCAGCTGAGACCCATTCTGGATCCTCATCACTCAGAGGCCTCCAGTGTGAGGAAACAAGACCAGCTGAGAACCCGGCGAGGTGGAGGTTAGCTGTGGCATGTTCTGTCTCTCTGACCATCCAGCATTTCACCCCTATAACTGGCCCCGGGTTTGATTTTATTAATAAGACCCTTTAAGATTCATGCTACACCCTTATTATTGGAGTGACTCGGAAAGGGGATAGGACCGCAGGCTGACACAGAGAACCTGGGACAGCTAAGCGTTTCAAGTAAACCATGTCCTAGTTTGCGATTTTTTGAATGGGCAGATACATTAGAAGAACCCCGCCTCTCTCACACACATATTACATAGTGTGACTGACCTTGAAAGAAACATATAATTCAGGACACAGCCATAATTTAAAGAGATGTCTTTCCTGACATCTCTGAAGAGCTTTCAGAAACTATTATCTATGCAAATAGAAGAGCAGGCATGTAAGAAGCATTCATTGTCAAATGAGGTTCCATGAAAATGAACAGATCCTGCCCTGTAGAGGATAAGATTCATCAGCTGAAGACACAGCCTAAAGAATAGGAGATAATCTTTGCTAACTACACATCCAGCAGAATATTAATGCCCCAAATGTATAAAGAACTAAAGAATTAAAAACTAAGAGATCAAAAAACCCAGTCAAATGGGAAAATGAAATGATCAGATACATCCCAAACATGAAATATAAACGACAGATAAAAATGTGGAAAATGTGTATTCTCTGGGAACCCACAAGGCCACTCCAGCCAGGGAAGCAGATACACTAACTGCAGATCTTCTACCTCTCCTTCCATCCCTTTAACTCCAATCCCCCAGTCTAGTGCCCAGGTCTGTAGCAGAACACCTACTGTGGCTTCCCCTTCCTCCCTGACCCTCATCTCCAGGGGATCATTCATCAGACCTTCTCTTCCACACCCCCACCCTCTTATCCCAGTCTCCAACACCAGCAGGTATCCCTTGGGAATGAACCAGCCTCAGAGACCAGGGACACAGGTAGGCTAATCTTCAAGTAGTGCTGATCTTCAGCACGCCCTCTTCTCCTCCAAATCCAATCCCCCAGTCTCACCCCCATCTCCATAGCAGACTAGGTGCTGGGGTCCTCCTCTCTTCTCTGTCCCCACCTTCTCCTCCAGCCTTCCTCGCCATTCATCCTGTCTTCCCAGCCCCTAACTCAACCAGGCTTTCTCTGGAAAACACACCCTCCCCCATCCAAGCCTGAGAGAAGCAAGTAGGCTAGGAAGCAGGTAGGCAACCTGCAGGATTTTCACTCTCCCTCAGTCTCATAGCTACAGCAGATTATGGCTTCTCCCCAGAATCTCTCTGCCCCATTCCCCAGGGACTATGCAGATTCTGGTGGAACACCTTGCTTTCCTCTTTCCTATTGACCATCTCAGAACCACCCCCAGCCCATCCTTATCCCAAAGTGTCAGCTTTCAATATCCAGAAACACATTTTACTTGGAACCCCCAGTGACCACACCTATCAGGATCCCAGAAGAATTTGTGTCGGGCAATACAGAGCTACTGCATTCTCCTAAAGAATCAGAGAGGGTAACAGACACCAAGGAACAAAACACTCACAAAACAAAGACCAGAGCAGATATCAGCACCTAGAATTACAGTCTTCCTAAACACAGATGCTGAGATGCCAGGGTCAAAACATGAACAATAACAGCTGGAAAAAAATGTTTCCCCTAGAGCCCAGCAACCCTACCACAGTAGACTCTGAGTATCCCAACATAGTTGAAACAAAAATCAAAGACCTTACAATAGCCTCTATGAATATGGTAGAGGTCCTTAACGAGGAAATGAATAAATCCCCTTAAAGAAATCAATGAAAACACAGTGGAAGGAAATGAATAAAAAGAATGAAAATTCTTTTAATTATTTAAGTGAATTAAGATTAATTAGTTTATTACTTATTATTCATTATTTAATTAATGAAGATTAATTAAGTGTATCAAGAACTGAAAGTGGAAATAGAATCAGTAAAGAAAACCCAAACTGGGAAATCTGGAAATGAAAAATTTAGGAACTCAAGTAGGAACCTCAGAGGCAAGCCTTGCTAACAGAATACAAGAGATAGAGGAGAGAATCTCAGGCATTGAAGATAGGATAGAAAAAAATGGGTACTTCAGATAAAAAAAAAGTTAAATCTGAAAAACTGACACTGCGTGAATGATCAAGTACCTGAAACATGATGCCCCCCCTGGGTAAAAGAATACTTCTGTAAAAGAAAAAAAAAAGGAAGAAACAAAAAATGCATAGCAAAACAAAGCCTCTTAATGACATTCTGCATTCTGCTATACTCATAAATCAGTGTTTTGCTAAGCCATCAAAGCTTACTTAGCTTCCTCCTCCATCAGATCCCTCATTCTCAGGGCTTAGGAGACTCTGGAGAAGAGGAGGCAGAAACTGTGTGAGGGCCAGAGGGATGGAGGGCATCAAGAAAGCAAGGTCCTCTAAATCAACATGATTGATGCACATATGAACTCACAGAGACGGAGGCACCAGTTGAGGTCCTAGACCTGAGAGGAGAAGTGGACACCTCCTTCCATCCCTAACTCAGAAGCTATCTCCAACGGATAACCACTTGCCAATAAAAAATTTATGTCTTCCAAGGGAGTCTCACTGGGGAAACAAATTATTCTTAAGGGTAGGCTGCATGCCCAACAGTAGATGGTCAACAGAAAATGAATTCAGCGGGATCTTTGGAGATTTCTGTCTCACAATGTTGTGTCAGTGTCAGTGTTGTAGCGCTGAGGGAAAAGGCTTCCCCAATGGAAGTGTTACAGCTCGGCTCTGAGGGGAAAGTTTTCCCCAATACAAGTTTTGCAGCTCTGAGGGGGAAATGATCAATGCATGTGTTAGAGCTCCGACGGCAAAGGCTTCCCCAGGGTAGCTGTTGCAGTTCTGAAGGGCAAAGTTTCTCCAAGGGAAGTGTTTTTGTTTTTTTTTTTCCTTAGGTTTTTCGAGACAGGGTCTCTCTGTGTAGCTTTGCGCCTTTCCTGGAACTCGCTTTGTAGACCAGGCTGGCCTCGAACTCACAGAGATCCGCCTGCCTCTGCCTCCGGAGTGCTGGGATTAAAGGCTTGCGCCACCACCGCCTGGCTCTCCACGGGAAGTGTTGCAGCTTTGAGGGGAAAGGCATGCTGGCAGTTGGAAGCCAAGGGATACCACGGAGTCACACCACGCGACAAACCTCACACAAGAGATTTATTGGGAGAGACACAAGAGAGGGGGGCTACCTCTGCTCAGGTGAGAAGCGGCAGGGAACCGAGTAGGACACAAGCTTAGGTGGGTCTTTTTGTGGGGGAAGGAGTTTTCCAAGGTTGAGGTTTTCAGGGTGGGGACTGGTTAGATTTTAAGTCCTGAGCTTGGAGGAGCCCAAGTGGGATTGTCATGCCCAGGGATTGGTGGGTTTTGGCCAGGGATTTTCACCCAGAAGTGGACTTGATCCTTTCATCCTACAGTCAGGAATTTCCCTTTTAAAAATATTTTTATCTTGTTATTTTTAATTTAATTTATATACATTTTTCTTCTCTATTTTTACCCCACAGGTCCTTTGAGTATATATTATGGCTTCTGGTTTCTTGTTTTTATGGGATCCCTGAGTGTGCAAACTCTGTTTCTTTTGCTTTTCCTTCTGTTTGTCCACTTTGTTCAATTCTGATGTGTTAGTTTTTGTTTTGTATTATTATATTTTATCTTATTACATTTTATTTTATTATTATTCCATAGAAGCCTGTTTTTTTTTTTCTAATGAGTGATAGAATAAGGGTGGATCCAGGGATAAGGGAGGAGAAGTGGGAAGGAGCTGGGAGGTGGAGAGGGAGGAGAAACCGTAAATAGGATGTATTATATGAGAAAAAAAAATCTATTTGCAGCAAAAGGAGAGACGTGAAAAGATGTTCAGCATCACTAGTCATCAGGTAAATGTAAGTCACAACTACACTGAAGACAAGCTGTTAGATGTAAATGTGTGAGAGCAGTTTGTGAGGATAGGGCAGAGTGGACTTGGGGCGTAGGGGTGGCGAGGGTGAGAGTGATCAGCGTGCATAGGGTACAAGTGAGAACCATAAAAAAGACAGATGAACAGAGGAAAACATTCTCTCTCATTTAGTGAGCTTTACATGGCATGGAGGTCTTCAGTATGAACAACCGATGAAAAAGGAAGCCTGTGTGTTTTATACTTAAGTTTGATGAGTAGTGAACCATTAAATGGATGCATGTCTGGACAAAGAGTCCATGGCTGAATGACGATAAATTAGAGAAAAATTTTCAGCAGTCTATACTGAAATTTCATTTCACCCCAAACTCGATGACATACTTTGAGAAACAACCCTGCTCTTGAGGGCTGCAGATGAAAGGGACTCTTTACAATTGCTGTATGCTAGTGGGAATGTAAATTATTCTAGCCATTATGAAAACCAATATTAAGGTTCCTCAAGAAACTAAAATTAGACCTAATATGACCTTGCTGTACTATTCCTGGGTATTTACCTAAAGGTCTTTAAGTTGATGGGGAAAAGTATAGAACAGTACACTTCTATCAGCCATAATGAAGAATAAAGTTATACTGTTTGTGGGGAAATGGATATAGCTAAAGATTACCACAATAAATGAATGAAATCAAATTCAGTATGAAAATTTCACATTTTCTCTCATTTGTGAATCCTTGACTTTCTAGAGATACATAAAATCATGTTGCTGTATGACTTTTTCTGGGAAGACTCGAACAAATGTCTGTTTACCCCAGATAGGGGTAAACATATAGGGAACCATATAGCCAATCAAAGAAACGATCTCACCAAGTCTGGCCTAGTGAACCAGTGAGGTTATGATGCTATTCACAGGAATCTGGGTGAAGGGTTACTGAGCTGCATCTTTAGTGACTCAAAGGCAACCACATCACTGAAAAGCTCACCCGGCATGGGTAATGAATGACTCAGGAAAGCTGTGTGCTTAGAATTTCCTGCACAATTTGCTTGCAATTTAGCTGGTGGGAGAGTTTTCCTTTTCCAAGCAATTGTTGTTGCTTATTCAACTTTGAGGGGATCCCTTCTGAATATTGTGATTTTTCAGGAGGTCTTTGAGCCTTGTAAGTTTTGTTTACTTCCTGAATGCTGTTCCTTTCCAAGTGGGAATGTTTCAGTTCAGCAGAAATAGCTACACAACACACAACTGGAAAGGAGAAGTAAAAATGTGCAGAGGGATGGAAGGGACTAAGTGACCGTGAGAGACAAAAGGGGGGCGGGGAGTAGATATGTCCAAGTGTGGTCACAGTAAATCACATGCTGTATGACAATGTGGGTATGAAACCAAGTACCACAGACAACCAATGTATGTATGCCTTTAAAAATGAAGACTTAGCAGTATGGTATCTGAAATAAGACAAGTTAAAAAGAAAGACTAGAAGAAAAACATGAAGACATCTATTTCTATCTTGAATTGAGTTCAAACAGGGGTATCTTCTGATATCTAAGGCTTAATAAATTTCCCCAATGTAGATCATTCTCCGGAAGGCAGGCTGAAGTTATTTACCCAAGTAACCATACTAAGAAGTTCAAAGAAGAAGGGAAAAAGACATTCATGATGCAGTGTTCAGTCTGTTATGTGCTGATGTTATATAGCAATACATCCATTTATTTTGTAGGACACTTAGAAAATACTTAGAAATTATGGAAGAAGAAATTTGGAACAGGTTGTTAAGTGATTCAGCAAACAATGCTTTGTGCTGTGTCTCTAGCTTTTCTGCAGCTTTCAGAACTAGTTTCAAATAAACACAATAAAGAAACAAATGGAATGAAAAAAAAGGATGTAGTAGAAAAAAAAAGCCAAAGTCACCTTTCTGGGATTCTCTTCCATCTAGAATTCCACCCACACCCTCTGGCGCTTATTCCCCATTCCACCTTCCTAGCATCCATCAGCAATTGGCTTATCTTAGATTTAATTGTTTGTGTTTCTTGTCTTTTACCTCTGCCTCCCCAACCAGTATAAACCTTTCATAAAGAGCTCTGTTCACTATTATGGGCTCTGAGCATGGCACATTGCCCAATATATACTGAGTTCTTGATAAATATTTGTTGAATGAGCCAACAACCTCATTACTACAAAATTAGTGATAAGCAAAAATGTCATTCTTCACAAAATATTAATACTAAAATTGTAGCAATGCCTATTATTTGAGATTACCAATTTTCTTTGCAGTTTTTTACATGGAAGGAAGCTTACCCAGACACTTCTTTGAAGATTATTGTCCTCTGGGATTATCTAATAAATGAGATGTACTCTTTAATCTATCCAAGAAAAAAATTGGCAGTTTTAAGAGTACTAAGGAAGTAGTTGGATACATCATTCTTTTTTTTTTCAGAACATGGTATAAGTAAACTCTTAGGGAAAGTTCCATGATATTTAAGAAAAGGAAAAATAATTCCAAGATGACACTTACGTAGTTTTCCCAGAATGCAAATTAGGAACAAGGAATAAGAAGGATAAAAAAGAGTCTAATCTAAAGGAAAAGTAATTTCTTATAAGTAAACATATGCTCAGAAACGAGATGAACCTAGAGTAAAGGGAAGGCGCATCATCCTATTGAAAATGAACTAGAGTACATATGCGGGATCCAGCCAATATATATGTATATATTTAAACAAAGTACATGTGGGCACATTCACACATGAAGAAAGAAAACTAGAAGTCTATACAAAGGGAGGAGAAAGGATCGAAGGAAGGTAATGGACACAGGTTATAAAAGGAAATATAAGGCTAATTGTTTTCCTAGTTCTAATTCTGTCAATAGATTTTTTTTTGGTTTTGGTGGTGGATTAGTGTATAAAATATATTTGATACTAACAGTGGAAGATTTAGTATGAAGCTCCACAGCTTCTGTTCTGAATGCCTATTCTAACTTTATAGATAATCATTGAGTTGCCTAGACTTTGGATCTAGTTAATTTTAGTGCGTGGTGGTTTTTTTTAAACTTATTTTCAAGTTTTAATAATAAAATTTATAAAATAAAGAGATGAACTAAAAGCCTGTGTATGGGACTGAGGAGATGGTTTAGTAGTTAAGTGTTTGCCATGCAAACACAATGGCCTGAGTTCAGAGCTCCAGCAAGAATGTAAAAAATCAGGTCCAGTTGTATGTATCTGTAACCCCAGCACTAGGGTGGGATGGAGACAAGTGGATCCTCAGAGCTCACTGTGCAGTTAGCCTATCCCAACTGATGAACACCGGGCTCAATGAGAGTTCCTGTGCCAAACAAACAAACAAACAAACAAACAAACAAACAAACAAACAAACAAAATGTTAGAAAGCGTTTGAGAACATTACTCCATGTCAGTGACCTTTGGTCTTTATAAGCAGACGTGTTTCCACTCCCAAATGAATACTTATATACAACATGTACATATACACACATACATGCACAGAGAGAGAGAGAGAGAGAGAGAGAGAGAGAGAGAGAGAGAGAG
>CABHPQ010150085.1:49650-77852 GCA_902168405.1 Peromyscus aztecus
TTTAATTGTTGCAGTATTGTGACTGCTGATTTTCATTTTCTTGTTTCTGGATTAACCTAGGGACAAATGGAGCTGCTTTTAGCTCTAAGTACAGATGATAAGTGATATGATATTTAATAATAAGTTGTGATGTGATGTCTATATAACTCAAGAAACACAAGAGGGTGTTTTATTTGTGGAACAGATTAGCAACGAATGAAAATGTGCCTCTCAGTATTTGAGAGTTTGAAACATTTGGATATGGAGAGGTGAAAGAGTAGTGTGAGACAATAGGTCGTCCTCATTCTACACAATGAAGCCATGTTTAGACTAAAGGATAGTTTTATTTTCATTCAGTTATCAAATAAAATGATACAGAGGAATGATGACTTATATATGCCATTTATCGATAAGGTTATAAACACAACGAGAAGGTGTTACAAGACTGACTTAGATGAGAATGGAAAGTACATTGTGTTGGCAAAGCTAAGGGGCCCATGCAGGGCGGTGTAGGTGGAAGTTTCCCAAATAACCAACACAGAGGCTTAATGTTAATTCCACAGCAGGGCAGTAGAGTACAGACACAGATGTGATGCTGCCAGGGTGCCCTCTTTTCAATGGAGAGTGAAAGGGAGCAGGGTCAGCAGACACAAATATAAACTGTCTTTTGGAGTTTGATAGATGGGGATCAAGAGAGCGCTGGAAGTGAAACCACTAACATTTAAAGAAAGTGTTCATTGAATGACCACGGGCATTTTAAAACTAAGTGTTGTGCCCAGTGCCCTTAGCCTCACATGAAAAGACTATGACAATCAAGGAAGATAAAATGTTTTCCTATGACAGTTAAATGTCTTGCCCTTTTTATCCTGGATAAATTAAAAGTCTATCTTATTGGACTATTTTAAGCTCCTTTCTATCTTCCCTCCCCCTGCAAAATCTCCTCTTTTAGTAATCCTTCTGGAGGCCCCCTCTATTGCATTAATTTAAGGAGCCCTTGATATATCTGATTATCTGTGTTTGAAAGTGCTGAGAAGGTGCTGGGAGATGCTCAGTGGTCAAAGTTCCTGCTGAGAAGCAGGAGCATCCAAGTCTGATCCCTTGAACCTATGTGAAAAGCTGGGCATGGTGGTATGCATCTGGAATCTCAGAGCTGGGAGGCAGAGGCAGTAGCATGCCTGAGACTTATTGGTGAGCCATTCTAACCAACTGATCAGCTCTAGGGTCAGTGAGAGACTCTATCTAATATAAGGTGGTGAATCGACAAAGAAGATACCATATGTTGCCCTCTGTCCTCTGCACACTCACACATGGGTGATTGTACCTATATATACATGTAAACATCATATGCCATGCATCTGCATACAAATACACACTAATGTGTGTATAAAAATATTTTTAAATGCTGTGAAACATCAGAGGGGGTTTTCAAATTTCATTGAGTTATATTCAATTTTAAACAACCTGGTCCTTAGCCATGTTGATCAGTGTATTGAACTGGTAAATCACTTGCCTTTGCCATCCAGAAATGAATGCTAAGACATGATTATCAGGTCAGTGTGGTGGCACACAACTTTAATAGTGAGTTTCAGGTTGGCCAGGCTACATAGTTAGACCATGTCTCAAAAAAAAAAAAAAAAAGAAAGAAAAATATTTTCCTTGGGGTTACTGTGCAATGTAGTCAAAATGCCTTAGTCACATAGAGTTGGCTAACCGGGCCATGTACAGGTTAGATTTTTGCTTTCCTTTGCTTTTTAAAATTTCATTTTTTAAAAGATTATTTTTGAGAATTTTATACACCTTATACAATAAATTATGATCCTATACACCCCCATTTCCCCTTCAACTCCTCACATATTTCCCTGAAATTACTAACATTTTTGGTGTCCAAAATAATATTTTGATATTTGCATTCATTGAGAGAGGACAATGTATGCTTATTAACATATTATTTCTTCACTTATTTATCATTTTTGTGATTAGAACAATTTCTACATTCTCAATACTTTTAACTCCTTAATAATTTGTACACTGTATTGTTATTAATTGCATTGACCATGTTGTATATAAAGCTTTTGAACTTGACCCATTATAACTAACTAGAATTCTCCATCGTGCATGTTCCTACTCTCCCCTCCAACAGGAACTCCTGGTCTCCCACATCTACTTTTACTTTTGTACATTCCATGTATGTGAGATCATGTAGCAAGATAACAATTTGTGTGTGTAGACAGGTGGAATTCAAGAAAAACAAAAAAACAAAAAACCCCCAAAAATCTTCAATTCTCATTATTTTTAAGATCTGGATTCTACTCATGAACCAAAGCATGTAAGATTTATATTTCTGAGTCTGACTTATCTTGCTTTACATGATGATGTGCAATCCCATACGTTTTCCTGCAAATGTTACCATGTTCTTTATGGGTGACTAAAACCCACTTGTGCATATATACCATGTTTTCTTTAATTTTTTCATCCATTGATGGACACTCAGAATGATTGCATTACTTGACTGTCATCAGCATATCTACAAGAAATAGGGGTATAATTTATGCTGCATTCAACTTTGGTCATAGAAGCTTCAATTTGTGATGAGTAGTGGTCAATGCAGATAGAAATGACTGGTCAAAGTTCCAAGTATAAGTAACCGTGAGCGCTCACCTGTGGATTGGTCATCTACCCCAACTTTTCCATCTAAGGCTCAGCAATCATGGTGATAAAGGGGACAGAAAGAATATAAGAGCCATGGATGGAGAGGAGAGCTGTGGAATGTCGACTTGTGGACATGCAGCAGTAGTTACACCTGTCAAGTCACAGCAGCGATGGTTATCTGAACAAGACATGCATGAAAGCAAGTCACTCAAAAAGGATGTGGGAGGAGCTCCCTGAGGCCCCACCCCTCACAGAGGAGCTATTGGCAATCAATGACTGCTGAGGGAAGAAGAGTCATTCTTCTCTGGAGACATAGCTGCTGGTAAGTTGTTCATGGTACAGTGGATGACTTGACACCCATGTACTAATGTACTCTGGGAGTTATCAACACTAATTGCACTCAGGGGGTTATTAACAACAGTTAAAAAAAGGGACATGAATTTAGGAGGGGATGGGGTATCTCACTCAGGAGAGCTCAAGAGAGATAGTGGTAGACGAATATAATCAAAATGCATTGAATAAACCTATGAATTCTTCAAAAACAAATAAAAGATATTTTAAAAGGAAACATGGGCATGCAGGTATCTTTTTTTGTATATAAACTTAGATTCATTTGAATATATACACAAAGTGGTATGGCTAGAGGATATAGAAGTTCTATGTTTGCTTTTCTAAGGAGCCTCCATACTGATTTTTATAGTAGTCCAACTAATTTGCATCTCCACCAGTACTTCACACCCTACTTCTGCTGGCTTCACAGACTTGGGGATCATGAGAGAAAGAAGAAAGTTGTGAAGATTTGGGGGTAAAGGTAGGGTTATTTATGATAACTGATTTTATGGGTAGAAGAAGAAGTACTAGCGCTGACATTTATTCTGGCTGTTCCCAGAACACTGATTTACTGATTTGTCTGAGACCTTATGAGTCATTGACTTAAAATGAGTAATCAAAAAACACTTTGATAAAATAGTTCAGTGGGTTGATACTGACGATATTGACATTTAGACACAAACTGATGGTCCATTCTTTTTCCTTGACTACGTATTCTGATATTATGAAGACACAAACTATATAGGAGGATCTGAAGTAGTTGATAGAAATTTCAGACATTCCATTCAAAGAAAGCCCAGGGTAATATAGTGGAAAGGACTTAGTCTTTAGCTTTAGTAGAACTTAAAATTTTGGCCTTGCTATTAGTTGTGAGACTGGGCAAGTTATTTAAAACTTTCCCATTCCTTACTTATAAAATAGGGATAATAGTTTATAACCTCCAAGGGATATTGGTAGGTACACATTAAGAAAAGATTATAGTCTGTGACAGAAAGGCACACATGAATATGTACAGCCTCTCTGTCATTATGTTCATTGATTTGGATGATTCAACGTATTTAATCTTGGGCCACTAAACACAACACAGATAAATGATTATAAATATTAGATCTTTAAAATTAGATAATTCCTGCTGCTGTGATAAAAATAGGCAGTTGATACTGTTGAATGGCGTAAGAATTTCTTCAGTTTATGATGGTTCTCTGTGAAACCTTAATGTTACACGATAGAGGACAACAGATACCATCTCTGGCTGAATGCTGTTGGAACATTGTGGTATATTTTCTTTCTGGGATATCATGATTATATATGTTCTAGGAAACACCTTACAAAAAACCCCAGCATTTTTTCCTTTGCCTGTTTGTTCTACTCATGCTATGGACCACTGGTGTGAGACGGTCTTTCTGTATGCTGTGAATATGTGTTGCCACCATTGGTTAATAAAGACGCTGCTATGGCCTATGGCAAGGCAGAATAGAGCCAGGTGGGAAATCCCAGCAGAGAGACAGGGAGAAGAAAGGCAGAATCAGAGGAGATGCTGAGTGCTGCTGGGGGAGCAAGATGTAATGGAACTCAGATAACTCCACGAAGCCACGTGGCAAAACATAGATTAATAGAAATGGGTTGGATTAAGTTGTAAGAGCTGGTTAGTGATAAGTTTGAGCCATAGGCAAAATAGTTTATAATTAATATAAGCCTCTGTGTGTTTACTTGGGACTAAGCAGCTGTGAAACACAGGAAAACTTCCAGCTACATTTGGCGCCCATGAGGTGCACACAATGCTTATAAAGCCTAAAAAAGCTTAAAAAAAGAGGGCTTCTAGACCCACAAAAATGGGAGTTAAACATAGCTTCTTGGTAGCTGCATTTTTTCAGATAGGCTCTGTTTGTTGGCAGCAAACAAATGCGCAACTCCTTTAAGAGACAGCTTCTTGGTTTGTGCTGGCTGCATGGTGGTCTCTCTGGGGAGGTACTACTGTGGAGCACTTAAATGGAGTTTGTGGGCAATGTGCTGCAAGCTGCTTGGTGGCAGCATGAACCTGCTGCTTCCCAGAGTTGGCAGTGAATGTGCCTCCACCATGTTGAAATGCTGAATGTGGCGGAGCCAGCAGCCAGGGCTGCCCCTTTGGTCCTAGCCACGCAGCAGTTTAAAGCAATGATCAAAAAAGGATTATAAATACACAATAAAGACAGATTCAGATGGGAAAAACTCTAAATGCATTACATTGTGTTTAAAAATATATGTAGGCTTGGGGGAAAAAAGGATATAGAAAGTCCCTAAAGAAGAAATAGAGTAATAAAAAATATAATAAGCCATGTAAAAATGGAAAATACACAGAGAGTCTGGATACTGTATATTATTATGTATATTATTGTGTTGTCTTTGGGATTTTTTTAACTACTATGAGACATTTGATTATAAAGGTTGCTAGATTAAACCAACCTGTATATTTTAGAAATATTTTGATTCCAAGGTTTAAGTCAGAAGATATGTTGCTTTGGAAAAGAGTTTCTGTTTTTCTTTCTACAGAAGATGAGAAGCTGTGGATTCCTTCTAGACTAATATGGTTCTATCAAGGAAGACCCCCCTGAGAGGTCTCTAATTGGAGTGATAGCCCAGATGATTCAACACCCAGAACAGCTTCAAGGCAACTGGCTGAGATGATGCAGCCTCACAGACCTTTATAGCCAAGATTTAACTATAATTCTAAATTTTCTCAGGATCCCCATAAGATTGCCAGCACTGCCAATCAGCAGGAAATAATATGAAAAGCTATACCTATTTTCTGAAAATATTGTTTATGAATGTTTGCTTTTATTTAAAGGGGGTTGATTGTAAATGCAATCTCTTTCTAAAGAAAAAAGGGGATATGATATAGAAAGGATGAAAAAGGGTTTTTAATTTAATTTTAATTAAATTTTAATTAAATTTTAAATTTAATCTACTTTAATCCAAAAAAACCTGTTAATCTCAAAATACTTTACTTTGGTATGGATTTTGGTTTATAGATACAAATTTAAGGTCAATTTTGTTATACTGCATGTATATTTTTTGTTTAAGGTATTATGTTTATGCAACTCATTTAAAATTGTAATGTATAGTTAAGAAATACAGATTAGTAATTAGTCATCTATAATCAAACTTATAGTCATATTAGTTAAGTTTTCTAGATATACAAAGATATTTTAATTAGGTCGGTATCTTTAAACACTTCATAGACCTACAGAATATGGCATCTAGAATGTTTTTAAGAACTTAGACTTTTCTGGACATGAGACTGATCTGCTCCTGGCAGCATCAATTACTTCAAAGAGGATGATGGGTATCAAAGAAACTCATTATGGAGTTTGCTTAGAATATGGAAAATGCTATCCAGTTGTGAAAAAAACTGATCTGGCCTGGACTGCTTGATAAACTGGACATGCAGAACCCGTAGGAAGGTGACCACTGAACTTTGCCAAAACAAGGTGAGATGGTCCTTCAGGTTCCTGCTTCACAGAAGAAACTGCCAGATATTCTGCAGGACACAGAAAAAAGGGACTGATGAACTTTGCCAATAGGTGGAACAGCCTTCAAATTTCCTGCTTCACTGAAAAGTCTGCCAGAGACTCTAGGCCTGTAGATTGAAGATAGATGCCCCAACATTACAAAGAACTTTGGATGACTGTCCAGGCAGCCAGATGTCTCTGTCATTTCTAGAATTTCGGAAGTTGTTTACAATGCATTTCCTGTTTTCTTAGGTAATATTATACACTTCTGGGGTTGTTGATGGAGTTGAAGACTAGATAGTTATAATTATATTACATTAATTATATAATTATATTAATCATGATAAAAGGTAAATTAGATATGAAACTTTAGAGTCACAAAAATAGGATAGATGATAGAGTATTTTCTTTAATTTTGCTAAATACAAATAGACTAGATATTATAACTATAATTCTTGTTTGATAACTGTTTTGTTATATGTAATTTTACTATATTAAAATGAAAACCTTCCTTTTAGATTAGAAAGAAAAGGGGAAGTGCTGTGGGATGGTCTTTCTGTATACTGTGAATATGTGTTGCCACCACTGGTTGATAAAGAAGCTTCTATGGCCTATGGCAAGGTACAATAGAGCCCGGCAGGGAATCTAAGCAGAGATGCAAGGAGAAGAAAGGCAGAGTCAGAGGAAACACTGAGTGGTGCTGGGGCAGCAAGATGTAATGGAACACAGATAACTCCACGAAGCCATGTGGCAAAATATAGATGAATAGAAATGGGTTGAATTAAGTTGTAAGAGCTGGTTAATGATAAGCTTGAACCATAGGTCAAATAGTTTGTAATTAATATAAGCCTCTGCATGTTTACTTGGGACTGAGTGGCTGTGAGACACAGGAAAACTTGCAGCTATATAGACTACTACATCTGCCACCTGGACTGACATTAGTGCTTGCTCTGTATTCAGACCTCCTCATTTGTCCCACCAAGAAGCCTGGGTCATTTTCTTCAAAGTTCAATCAGATTCCATCACTCCCTGGTTTAAAATCCTGCAGCACCTTTTATTACTCTTAGAATGAGAGCCAAACATGATTCTGTGGCTTAGAAACTCCCACACAGGCTTATGTCAGTGTACACTGAGTGCCACTTCATTCCCCCACTCATCCTTGGGATTTCTTGAAGTGCTCTAGTCCTGGCTGTGTGATTCTCAAAAAAAAGTGGCACTTTTGATTCCTCAGGGTCTTTAATTAGTTCCCTTCTTTCTACTTGGATTGGTTCCTCCCTAATGTCTACTTGGCTTAATTTGCATCCTTCATCAAAGAGATTTCCCCCTAACTACCATTTTTCAAATGATCACCTAGTCCCGTCTTTCAATATCTGAGTAGTACTCACCTTCAGTATTTTTCTCATTTAGTCATACACCCATCTACCTACCTTTCCATCTCCTTTGTGAATACTTCCACTGAAATGTATGGGAGCAAGAGCCTCACCTTTCTGGTTGACTGCTTTCTATGATAACTTACACTAGTACTTGGTGTAGTTCACAGCTTAAATATAGTTGAATGAATGAACAGATGTGATATCCACCTACTCCACTTTGAGGAAGAGATAAATGAATAGTCTGTAAGACAAGGAACTAGGAAACTCTTAATTTGGAAAGGAATAAGTATACCATCATTGTGCTTTCCTTTAGGAACAGTTCCTCTTATGCTTGAACTTGAAGACGAGTTTATGCTACCAAAACACTTTCCCAAGGAAGCTATGTGTTAGTACATCAGTGACTTATCATCAGTAATAGTGTTTTACAGTTGCTAATCTGATAAAACTTGCCTTGCTAAGTGGTTGCAGATGTGCCATTTGCTTTGACTATAACTTCATTATTGATAATTGAGCAGCTATCTGAAGCTACAAGACTACTTTTGGGTTTTTCTCCTTGTTCACTTCTATCTGCCAGGTACTATAAGTTTTACTTATAGATTGTAAATACCTAAGATTCCAATATTATCTATTCTAATAACTATTTTTTTCATTTTCAGATCACTTATTGAAAAAATACTACATAATTGGACTTAGATTAATGATGATGATGATGAGATATAATGATAATAATCAGAATCAAAACAAGGGCTTCTGCTGGCTCAATCGTGTAAGATTAGATAAAACAGAAACCTGATGCAAGGATGTCATGAAAATGTTTGGCCTCCAGTATCAAGGTTATCATCTATGTCCAGTGCTTCTGCTCTTCCTGTTTTTAATACTTCATTAGTTATAACCCAATCCATATTTAACTAGCAAAGAAATACAATGTCTTTCATAATGCGCCCTCCCTGGCATAGCCATCTTAATTTATTTCAGTAGCTCTAGAAATAAATACAGGAAAGAATAGAGATGGTATATTAGGCTGACAACCTGAGGTACAAAAAGTAAGGAAAGCAGCTTGCTCGATTGTGGTGGTATTGTGTTCCCCAAATATTGTGTACCCTAATAAACTTATCTGGGGTCAGAGAATGGAACAGCCACTAGATACAGAGGCTAGAAAATGGTGGCACTCACACCTTTAATCCTAGCCTTCTGGAGGCTTGGATCTCTGTGAGTTCAAGGCCACACTGGAAACAGCCAGGCATGGTGACTCACGCCTTTAATCCCAAGAAGTGAGCCTTTAATCCCAGGGAGTGATGGCAGAAAGCAGAAAGGTATATGAGGCATGAAAACCAGGAACTAGCAGCATTTGACTGGTTAAGCATTCAGGCTTTTGAGCAGCACAGTTCAGCTGAGAGGCATCCAGTCTGAGGAAACAGGATCAGCTAAGGAACTGGAGAGGTGAGGTAGCTGTGGCTTGTTCTGCGTCTCTAACCTCAGAGCCCGATTGCAGATATATACTGCTGAATTTCCCTTTAGTGCAGGTTCAAGTGTCTTTTGTCTATATCAAATGTTCTTGGACAGCTTTGCAAATAGCACCTGATCTGACAGAGAAATCAAACGTCAGTTATTATCTATAAATATTTTCTCAAAGTTTCTTCCCCTCAGTATGCCTGAGTATACAGTTTAACGGCTTCAGAACTGAACAGTTAAAATTGCAACAGAAGTACCTGTAAGTGGGGAACATAAACCATGTACCATATAAGACCAGTTTAACTTCTACGTCAACCTTAGAAATGATATATTTCCTATTAAATATAGCAAACCAAAGTAAAGGCATGTCCATCCATTGTGGTGTAGTGGGTGGTGACAACTAATGGTCCTCCATTTCTTCCCTCCCTTTCCCTCCCTCTCCCCTTCCTGTCTCCTCCCAGACCTTCCTCCATTTCCCTTTATACCTTTATCTTATTTGGCTTCATTCACAGGTATAGAGTTTTCATTTTCTACTCTCTAAAGGTTTTCTTTTCTTTGTAGCATAATTTCTTATTGATTCTTTGGGAATTTAGCATCATGCACCCCAATCCCACTAATTTCCCTCCATATCCACCCTTCATCCTTGCAGTGCCCCCCAAAATAAAAAATAAAAATATTAATTCAAAACAACAACAACAAACAAAAACCACTCCGCTCCTCCATCTTTCCCACCTCTCCATCCCCTCTTAATTCTTAGTGGTATTTGGAGCTGCAGTGTGTCACGCAGTAGACCCTTTTGTCCAAACAGCTTTGCTTGCAAATGCTCATTACAATGAGTGATCGGTCAGGTTCAAGGCCTCTGGCTTCTGGTATAGCATCAATATTGGACCCTCAAGGAGACTTCTCAGATGTCTTGCTATTGACTAGAATCATGGACATCCAAGGACTATGGTTCCACAGGACCAGTCCCTTCCCGGGCCCTAGCAGGTCATAGATGGTGTATTTATTTATGATCATTAAAAAGTATCTAAATCTTCCTTTCTGTATACTAATTCTACTTAAGACCTTTCTGGGATTTTGGGATTCTTTTCTGAGTTCTGGACTTTGTTCTGCCTTCAAGGCTTCTTGCTGTGGTAAAGATCAGCCTGGGTCTTGGGCACTGCTTAGGGCCCTTGCTTAGCAGGAGCTGGCTCCTCTGCCCTGAGTCTAACCTTGCCATCTCTTCACAGGTTGCCTTCTAAAACACCCAATCACAACTTCCTTAGAGCTTTTAAAGGTTTTTAATTTTATTCATCTTTTAAAGGAATTGACTTTGACATTATAAATCTTGATCTTTACATATGTATTTTTTAAGAGTACAATTGGGTTTTGTGTTTTTCTGTTTACTTTGTCTTTTTAGCGATTTATTGTTTTAGGCTTGTTTTTTTTTTCTCATAATGGAGTATTTTGTCTGAATGGGAACCTTTGTCTCATCTGGTTTGTAACAGCAGGAAGTGCCTGATTTCTGATATTACTCTATATCCCATCTCTACCCTTCTGCTGTCTTTCTCCTTTGACAATTGCCTTTTCCAGAGCAATGCGTCTTGATAGTAAATTTAAATGGTTACAAGGTAACACTTTGTAGCATATGAAATAGATCGAATAACTTCTTTAAGAGTCACTAACAGATCTTAATAGACATTCATATAAATTAATGAGACATTCTATACACTTAGGTGTTAAGCTTTATGTCTACCTTTCATTCTACTCTCTTGTCCCTCCTTCTTTCCAGGTAATTTCTCCTTCTCACACAGATTCTCTTCTATGTTCAGGCCACTTTGGTTATGTTTTGTTGCCTTTGTTCTTCTGTTTGTCTGTTCCATGAGATGCTTGTAACTTAGTGTTCTGTTGCCGTGAAGAGACACCATGACTGAGGCAACTCATAAAAGAAAGCATTTAACTGGGGGCTGGGTTATAGTTTCAGAGGGTCAGTCTGTCATCATCATGGCAGGGAGCATGGCTGCTGGAGCATTATCCGAGAGCTGTATCCTGAGATGTAAGCAACAGGCAGAGAGAGATGCTGGGCCTTTGGGAATCTCACAAGGCTTCAATAATTCAACGTGGCATGGCCTTTTGAAACCTTACAAGGCCATACCTCCTGATCTTTCTCATCTAGTGCCACTCACTGATGATGCAACATTTAATATTTGAGCCTAGGGGGGCTATTCTTATTTAAACCACTATAGCTTGTTCTCTAAGTTTAACTAATTTTTTCCCACATGATTATTTTCTCTTCTGTTCATTTTCTTGAGCATAACACAATCTCATTCTTTTGGCCAAATAATATACCTCTCACAAACACGAAGTTGCCTAGAGTGACATACTAAACACTGGGATGTAGGTGTCATTTATTTTCTCTGAATATATTGGGTTACTTCTTGGCAAGTTTGTCTTTATATAAAACTCATGAACCGGATGACTAGTATGTTGACTCACTGAATGGCTCCATTTAGAGTTAACATGGACTGTGTGGTTTGAATGAGAACGTCCCCCACAGGCTCATAAATTTGCATGTTTAGTTCCCAGTTGATGCACTGTTTGGAAGAATTAGGGGGTGTGGCCTTGTTGGAGGAGGTGTGGCCTTGTTGGAGGAGACGTGTGACTGGGAGTGGGCTCTGAGGTTTCAAAAGCCCACACCAGGCCCAGTGTCCTTCTCTCTGCCTGCTGTCTGTGGATCAGGATATAAAGCTCTCAGCTTTCTCCAGCACCATGCGAGTCCACCATGCTTCCCATCATGATGCTAAGGGGATAACTCTCGGGGACTGGGAGCAAACCCCAACTACATGTTTTCTTTTTAAAACACTTGCCTTGATTGTGGTGTCTCTTCACAGCAATACTGTTAACTAGGATGCAGACAATAATTCGGTTGGTCTTTGCCTTTTTCCAGGGAGGCATTCCCATTGTCTGTTGAACTAATTCGATCTCACTGTCTATCTCATGCTCTCTGGAAAGATTTCCTAATACTTTAAGCCTTGGCCCTATGCCTGTACACTGTGCTCTGCTGTAGAAATAGACAGTCCTCATTTCCAACTCTAAAGCTGGGAGCAATACTTGCAATCAGCACATGTATCAGAACGTCACTAAAATCTTTTTTTTTTTTAAATTCTTTCCTCCTTTGAGAAATTTATTTTACAGAACTCAAATCTTCGCAAGAGCATGCACAATGTCAACTGTGTAATGTCTCAGCTCTGTGTGAGATCCAGATGTGTTTAAGATTTGCAGAGCCAATTTGACACAATAAATATTTATTTGCAGTTATATGGCCTAATATGGGGCAAAACTTGGAAGGACCCGTTCAGAGAAGCATCCAAGTGCTTGGCTGCTGATCCTAAGCCTTATCTGAACTATCTGAACTCAGGTCTTGTCCACAGGGCTGGATGCCTCAGGAGAACAGCCTCATCCATCGGGGTGTTTGGGTAAATCGGATTCCAGCTGGAACCCAAAACTGCAGAGAGAGGCATAAAATGAAGACTGAGTGGGGGAGGGGAGCCCTGAACTCCTCCAACCTCAGAAAGAGTCTTTGGTTAAATTTGGAGGAAAGATTAGTGATTAAGAGCAGGTTCTATTTTATCTGGCTGCATTCATCGACTCTTAAAATTTTTATTTTAATTGTCCAAATAGAAGGTCGTGACTATAGCTTTCTGCTTGGTTGGGTGAGTGCAGTGAAGTGTTCTTGGAAACTGTGCTGCTCTGCTTGTTCTCCATGCCACATGCAGGACTCTGGACAGTAGAGGTTGCTCCAGAGCGTCCAAGTATGTCTTCCTGGTCATTGACACCTGCCTAGGTATGGCTCTAGGTACCATACTAGAGGGAGCCATACATTAAGTTTAAAGGCAGCTAAGAATGGTGGCACATGCCTATAATCTTAGCCTTTGGGAGGTGGAGGTAGGAGGATCAGGAGTTCAAGGTTATATTCAGCTTTATAGTTAGTTCAAGGCCTTAGGTCCCCAGGCTTGGTACCAAGTACCTTTATATGCTGAGTCATCCCACTAGCCCATTTTTTTTCACTTCAGACTTTGTAATTATACATTAGAGATATGCACATAAAGAAAACTAATGTCCATTAGCTTGTTTACTAGGTAGATTCTGCATGTTCATAATCATTTGATAATTTTATGCTCATGATTTCCCACCTCTAAGAGACAGATATTATTTAGCTTAATTTCAGGGACTGATGTTGTGGAATATTAGCTGAAGATGAGTTACGTTCATTTGTGTTGTGGAATATTTGTTTACTGATGCAAAGATAAGTTGCATTGTATTATGCTGCATTTGTTTAACTCTGTGAAGCTGTGTTTGCCTGTCTAAAACACCTGCTGGTCTAATAAAGAGCTGAATGGCCAATAGCTAAGCAGGAGAGAGAAACAGGTGGGGCTGGCAGGCAGAGAAAATAAATAGGAGAAGAACAAAGAAGGAGGAGGGTGAAAAGGAAGACAGGGAGGATGCCAGGGGCCAGCCACCCAGCCACCCTGCCAGTCATGGAGTAAGAAGAAAAGAGAGGTATATAGAATAGAGAAAGGTAAAAACCCAGAGGCAAGATGTAGTTAAAGATAAATGGGATAATTTAAGTTAAGGAAAGCTGGCTAGAAACAAGCCAAACTAAGGCTGGGCATTCATAAATAAGGATAAGTCTTTTGTGTATTTATTTGAGAGCTGGGTGGCAGGCGCCCAAAGAGTAAAAACAAAAACAAAAACAAAAATAACTACAGAGTGAGCTCAGAGGAGGCTTTATTTGCATAAGTTTATATAGGCAGGGTGATGGTTAATTTTGTGTGTTAGCTGAGCCAGGCCATGGTGGCCAGCTATTTAGTCCAACAGTCCACTACAGGTTTCCTTAAACTTTACGCTTAAATTGATAGACTTTGAGTCAAGTAGATTGTTTTCCTTAATATTGGTGGGTTTCACCTATTCAGTGGAAATACTAAACACATGAAAAACTGACCATCCCCACCCCTGAGCAAGAAAGAACTCCGTGGTGTTCTACCTTGGGACTTGGTTTACACTATCAGGTTTTCTGGTTCTGCAGCAGACTGCCATTGCACTCAGGCTGCAACTGTTTCCGAGGTCCCTGGCCTGGTTTTTGTCTCACTAAATCCCCACAGCCTCCTAAGCAAGTTTATTAAAAGTAATCTTTTTTGGTATGCGTGCACACAGGCCATTGGTTCTCCTTCCCCGAAGAACATTCCGGCAGCTCCAGCAAGTGAAGAAGGTGAAGTTCAGATCTAATTCATTGTTAACATTCAGAACTTTGCATGGAATCTTGTGTTAGTTCAGCCTCCCAAGTTACTCATTCAAATTATTACTGCATGTCCAGAAGTTCACTAGTGTGTACAACAAGTACACTTGTGCATTTGTTAACATACTGAGTGTCTGCTGTGTGGCCATAGGGGATACAGGTTTTGAACTTTGCTATGGACATCCATAATCTTATCTCAATAGGTTAGATATTATCAGGACACACTTTTTTTATATCACATTTATTGTTATATAATAGCAATATTTTCCTCCTACAATATTATTGATGTTCTGGTTGTGAGCCTAGCCTTTAACAGCTGAGACTTCTCTCCTAATTTATTCCCCCAACCTGCTTAAAGAGTAATAGATAATTATATTTTCCAAAATCCCCATCCACAATTTTGAGTTCACTGAAGAAATTGATCTGCTTTTTCCTTCTGATTAATAATTGTATCTAATTGTTTCACTTTCCATTACTTGTTAATGATTGCACTGAAACATTTGAACTAATTAAAGAAAGAAAAATTGACAAAATATTTCAAAACTTTATGGAAAACTCTAGATATGTATGTGTGTGTGTGTTTGTGAGTATGAGCACACGCGTGTGTGTACGTGTTTATGTATAGCATGTACACATTTCTGTGGATATGTACACATATGCATGCCAGTGTGTGGAGGTCAGAGGTTAACATTGGGTCTCTTCTTCAGTTATTTTCTGCCTTACTTTGAAAGACAAGGTCTCTCTTGGAACCTGGAGCTCAGTGATTTCGCTGACTCGGGCGGCTGATAAGATTCATTTGTCTCTGCTCTGGAGAGAACAGCATTGGAGTTGCACACTTAGTCCCCCATGTTTATATAGCCAGGCACTTTTTCAGTGGAGCCCATGTCCCCAGTCCTGCAATATCGTTTTTTAAAGACCCTCTGAAAATTGCCCAACTATAAAGAATTATGAGTAGTATTACTTGCAGCTGTTAACTTGTTTGTCTTGCTACTTAGATATATAGCTACCATTTGCTATTCATCAAAGAAGTTCATCTTCAGAATATCAAGGATACCACAGTTACTTTATTTTCAGCTTTAATTTTTTTTTTTTTTACCTCATCATGTTTGACCAAGTGATAGAGTTTCCTCGTTTGAGCTTTCCTAGCAAAGGACCTTATAAACAACAGAAATCTGCTGATTGTATGAATGGGAACTAGATAGTATTAAATCAAAACAGCAGAGGATTGTGTGGCATGTGAGGGCCACTTCCACATGGATGAAAATTTCTCAACCTGTCCTCACATGGCAGACAGAAAAGCAAAGAAGACAAACATTCTCTCTCAGGGTCTCTCATAAAGGCACTAATCCCACTCATGAGGGCTTCCACCCTCGTGACCCAGCCACCTCTTAATAACAAGTCCTTGAGGATTATACTTTAATATGCACATTTTATAGATGCAGACATTCAGAGCATAATTTAGCTGCCCAAACTGGGACCACGAGCACAGCTAAACACCTTAAATGTTTGTGTGTTAAGGGCATGGTAAACATCTACTTGCTCACTTGCTCAACAATCATCAGGCTTCCAATGGTTAATTAATATGAGTGCAGTGACTCTGTCTGTGGAAACTTGGTGTTCACCTCAATATTGCTCATTTTCTGTGGCATTTTTGAAGATTTATGTCCTAAAATTACCCTTTCAAAGCAATGGTGGGGCAAAGTTTGTAGGAGTAACCAACTATGTATGATTTGACTTAAGGCCCATTCCGTGAGATGGAACTGCTAGGGTTACCAAGAATCAGAGACCAGATAGCCCAAAGATCTAGGGTGAAAACAAATACTACTGGTCTTTAAAAAAAATAGTGACAAAATGACTCCTAATGACATTCTGTTATACTCATAGATCAGGGCCTTACTCAGCCATCATCAGAGAAACTTCCTCCTGCAACAGATGAGAACAAATACAGAGACCCACAGCCAGACATTATGGAGAGAGAGAGAGAGAGAGAGAGAGAGAGAGAGAGAGAGAGAGAGAGAAGAAACCTTGGAACACTCAGCCCTCTACTAGATGTCTCCATCTGCTGTCTCATCTTAGAACTCAAAGAACCATGAGAAAGAGGAGGCAGAAAGAGTGTAAGAGCTGGAGGAGATGGAAGCCACCAGGAGAACAAGAACCTCTAAATCAACTGAGCAAAGCTCATATGAACTCACAGAGGCTGAAACAACACACACAAACAAACCTTCATGGGTCTTCATCACGTGTATACTCTAGCTTTCAGTTTATTATTTTTATGGGACTCCTGAGTTTGTGAACGAGTGGGTCGTTGATGTGTGCCTTCTCTAGGGGCTCTTTTCCTTCTGTTGGTTTGCTTTGTCCAACTCCAATGTGATGTTCTTGTTTTATCTTGTTATATTTTATTTTTTTTATGTTTTGTTGTTACTTCTTAGAAGCCTGTTCTTTTCTAACAAGAGACAGAAAGGAAGTAGATCCAGATGGGAGGAGAGGTGGGGAGAAACCAGGAGGAGAGGGAAGGGGAGCTGTAATTAGGATATAGTGTACGGGAAAAGAAACTATTTTCTTGTTTTACAATTTATTTTTATTCTGTGAGCATTGGTGTTCTGCCTGCATGTATGTCTGTGTGAGGGTATCAGATCCCCTAGAATTGGAGTTACAGACAATTGTGAACTGCCATGTGGTGCTGGCAATTGAACCTCTTCTTGGAAGAGCAACCAGTGTTTGTAACTGCTGAGTCATTGTTCCAGTCCCTGAGAAGGATCTATTTTCAATAAAAAAGGGGGAAAGTAATTAAAAAAAGAAACATCTAGAGGAAAAAAACCAATCAGTAAGGAATACCATCACAAATAGTAAGGAGAAGAGGAATACATGTTTGGAATTTGTTGGATTTACCACTTAATGCTATCTGCCATCCATGTTCCCATAAACCTTTAATCTGATTTCCTTTGAATGAGTTGAGTCTAGACTCTCTCATCTTTTTATAATAAAAATCTTTATCAACAAGTTATGATTCCTAATCCAAGATTTGCCTTTGAAGCAGACTTCAAATGATTCAGTTGCATGCTTTTGTTTTATAAATGAAGGAACTATGGTCAGGTGAGTTAAGTGACCCACCTAGCTGATCTGGCTGGATCATTACACAGCTTCTATTGTATGTTATTTATTCAAGGGTATGCATTACTTTCATCCTGAAAATAGGCTCAAGAAGTTCCCAAATCAAGAGAACTATTTGGGCCACTTACAATGTGAACAACAAACTTAATACATGACTTGTGTCATTTATTGTTGTGTTCCCATTCAACATCAGAGCTCTCCAAACTAGCCATCTGGAGCTCTCATTTTAAGATTTTAGAGTTCAATGGTAAATTAATGTGTTTCCTCTGTAATTTCAAACATTTTAAAATACTATGAACTTGGACATTGCATCAATTCTGTATTTTTGTGTGTTCACACAGAGCCTTGTAATTGAATTCTTCTTATGTTAGCTCCTTTTAAAAACCAAGTCCTTTATTTTGAGATTATACTATAGTAGATGTTGCTTTGCAGCCCGAACTGGCCTGACTACTGAGGTTATAGGTGTGAGTCACCATGCTTGGCCCAGGTATCAATTCATTACTAAAAGACTGATCTCTTTATAGGGTTTCCTTCTTGCAAAAATCTATGAATATTGTCTGTATCTCTGTCCTAAGTTAGAGCACAAATGAAACACCAGCTCTCTGGCTCTCACGTTCATATTAGCTTAAATTACATATTGATATCTTCTTACACATTCTTATTTTATGTCCTGTAATAACCAATCGTGTCCAGTGAGGCGAACATTTTTCTGTCTCCAGATTATTTCTAGGAGTAGTTGTTGTACAGTGACTTCCTTAAATATCTAGTTGGCTTCCTTGTACTTTGAAGCTCAGCTTTGTACTCACAGACACTCAGGCAATCGAACAGGCACTGTAGACTTTCTCTATTTCCTCTCTTCCTCTTTGGCCTGTGAAGATAAGATGGAGTCATAAGTACATTCAGAAGAATGTGCTGGAAATAGGCAACAATGTAAATCAATGATTATCGATAATTTTTGTTATGCAACATATTTTTTCATATTTTGGTGTATCATGGTTTCATTCTTAAACAGGGATTTTATTTATGCCACCATTGCTAGCTGTCTGACCTCGGAAAAGTCATTTACCTAATTAGGGTAAAAGCTGATTCACTTAGGAGCTGACACAATGACTAGGGAGGTAAAGGTGGTGCCTTTGATTGAGCCTGATGACCTGACTTCAATCCTCAGGATCTATACATTGGAAGAAGAAAATGAATTCCTGCACATTGTCCTCTGACTTCTGCACTCATACTGTAGTGCATGGGCACATACAGATATACACAAAGTGTACACGCGCACACACACACAGAATTTAAAAGTTGATTCATTTATGATAAATTAAGCAATAATCCCTTTGATTAACAATTGTGAGTATAATTGATTTAACGTACGTGTGATATAATGGAAGTTCAGGCACAATGAGACTGGCTGTTGCAGAGCTTTGTAAATATTAACTTCATTTAGTCTCCACTGCTTTGAATTTCATGATATGACACCAGGTTCAATATGGCACATCTACCTGAAGATGTTTTATTTAGTCTCTAATAGGGTTGGTACACCTGCAGGAAGAAGATAGTCCAGCAAATTATATGATCCAAAGTGAATATCTATCTATCTATCTATCTATCTATCTATCTATCTATCTATCTATCTATCTACTGTTCTACTAGTCTCTCCATCCATTAAGTTATTATCATATTTAAAATTAATTCATTGTGGTAAGCCTACCATATTATAAATTAATTCAGTGATAGATACAATGGGAAAGTTCTTTGATGAAGCTTGGAGAGAGTTGGGCAGTTTCTCTTGTTTATAGAAAAGAATAATACCTTTTGGAGTGGTTTTCGTTTTTTATAATTGCCTGAGATATTTCAAGGTGCTTTGCTATAAATCTGAAGCCTTAAAAACATTGTTTTACAGTCTGGCCCACTAAGAATAATGACCTCTCCTGTTCCTTGTTTTTCTGGGTGATTAAGGGTTTCCTGACTGGCCCCAGGCCATCTGCCCTGACTTTCCCCCTCCCCCTCCACAAGGATTTAGAATGGTATTGTCAAAAAATAATCTCTTACTCTGAGCAATTTTTCTAGCGTCAGATGATAGAGAGTGTTTGCCTCGCGTGTTCCTACCCGGCATGAAAAATCTTCCCAGGGACGCTTCCTGTTGCTGGTATGAGCAGCCCCATTATTGTGCGCCTTTAACTAAATTAGGTGTAAATTATTTCAAGGAGGCCAAAGTTCTTCTCTGTGTTCCCGTGAGGAGAATTTCACAAACACACAGCGTGCCCCTCCACCCGCAGATCTTTCACAGGGAGAAGAAATCAAGGAGGGGAAAGGAGCGAGCTGTGGCCCGGGGCCAGGACACACCTTTCCACAGGGGTTTCCAGCATGTGGGTGATTTCTAAGCAAGCTGACATAAATCAGAGTATGTGGAGCAAACGGCATTCTGATCACTGTGCTGGGAGACGCCTGGATAGTGTTATGCTTCCCTCATTAGGAGGCATGGGAGTTGAGCTGAGGAGTTGAACTTTTAGCTGTATCAACAGTGTGCAAGCAAAAAGGAGGCCACGATGAGGCTGCGCTTCCAAGCTCACTGGATCCTTCCTTACTGACCACTGTGAGAAGTGTTCTGAACCCTCACCCTCAGAGATAATTTAGTTATAAATTGAATCACAAAGCATTTGGTTCAAGAATGTTGTGGTTGAAATCTTTTGGGTGTTATTTATGTCTCATTCTTTCTCAACTGGGACATTATTCTACAGTTGCTTACATTCTCATATCCCATTGAAACTTGAGTTCATAATGTGCAGTAAAATTTTAGTGTTCAGAGACATCTTCTTTAGGCCAAATTATATATTATTTATAGTCACAAAGGATTTTAAAAATGGAAATTAAGTGTGAAATTTGGGTGTCAAAACATAATATTTGGTGTAGTGGTTAAAAAATATAAACCTTTTCCTAACTAAAAACAAAAATTAAATATAACAGATTCATACAATGAAGAAGTAAAAAATCTATGGTAAATACAACCATCTTCAAGCCAAGGGAAGGTTGTAAACTATTTAGGGGATGATGCTATTAGCAATGGTTGAGGGTCTAGGTTGGGTGTTCCCAGGCCCTTTAAAACATTTTATTTTTAATTATGTCTGTGTGTATGTGTTACTATGAGCACATGTGAATGGGGGTGTCCACAGAGGTCAGAAGACAGTGGTGTGATGCTTGAATTACAGGCATGTGCGAGCCGCTGGCATGGATGGTAAGCACCATACTCTAGCCCTCTGCAGAAGCAGCACGGGCTCTTAACTACTGAGCCATGTCTCCAGTCCTGGCTTCCAGATTCTTTGGGAGAGCTCACACAGATGTGCAAAAGCATCAAGATAGCTTTATCTGAAGGCAGCAATAGTAGAGATTAGAGAAGGATACCCCATCAAGACTGGCAGCAGATCACATGACCAAGTAGTCAAGGATCCCAGGTTATAGCCTGAATCTCCTTTTATGGTGTATAAAGGAAGGAGAGGCTTGCTGCTAAGGAGTGTAGCTTGGGTGGCTCTCTATTTATAGATTGATACATTAGGCAATCTATGTATAGATTGATACATTAGGTCTTATATTTCTTTTTCCTACTCTGCATGTGTCTTCCCATAATGCATCTGATTTTAATCATATTCCTGGCATACTTAAGGGTGTAGGATGTTAAATAAGGAAGCATCCTTAGAAGTTCAATTGAAGAATACAGTTTTCTGTACTGTGTTTGTGTACAAAACCAATGTGGGCCCGTTGGTCTTTATTCTGCCTGCTGGATATATTGGGAATATACTGGAATAGGAACATCTAAATTTGATTGTTGTGAGGGGAAGAGAAACCTCTTCTACTGTTTGGAGAGGATTGTACTTGTAAATCAATGCAGGTAGGGGTTTGAAGTTGCTAGGTGCATTGTTCAGAGTTGTGTGTGCATATGTGTGTGTGTGTGTGTGTGTGTGTGTGTGTGTGTGTGTGATTTACAATTCTATTGATATTTATTGCATAAAACATGATCAAGACAACTTATAAAAGAAAATGTTTATTATAGCTCACAGTACCAGAGGGTTAGAATCCATGATCATCTTGTTGGAGAGGACAACAGTAGATAAAGAGACATGGTGCTGGAGCAGTAGCTGAGAGCTTATATTTGATCCTCAAGTATGAGGCAGAGGGTACTAACTGGACAGGGATATTGAAACCTCAAAGCCCACCCCCAGGGACACACCTTCTCCAACAAGACCACACCTCCTAATCCTTCCAACATAGTTCCATCAACTGCAGATCAAGTATTTAAATATATGAGCCCATGGGGGTGGGGCATTCTCATTTAAACCACGGCAGCCCCCCCCCTTTGTGTGTGTGTGTGTGTGTGTGTGTGTGTGTGTGTGTGTGTATGCAGGTGAAGGAGTGAGGCTGCCAATTACCTTGTAAGGAGGGGAGCATGTGTATTACTTAAACCAAATAGAATCCAGGTTGCTAAGATGTTCCTTATGATAGCCTGCCTCAGGGCCGGATAAGGGGTCTTGAGGTCCATTAGACTAGTGTTGTCTCACCTCCTAGAGAAGAGGTGAAAGATTCTGTCCCACCGTGATGCTGTACCTCACCACAGGACTAAAAGTAGTAGAGTCACTGGTTAATCACAGGAACCAGAATCTCTGGAATGATAAAGTGAGACTTGCTTTTCTGTATGATGAGGGTCTTCGATATGTTTTGCAGTGAGGGAATGCTGATTAACAAAATATGAGAAAACAATCAGAAAACACTGTGGCTGGTTACCTGTCAGGGAGGAGTAGGTAGAATCCCACTGTGAGTGTGCCTTGTGTACAGTTTTGACATTTAGAAATACATTAATTTTCTACATATTAAAAACAGATTTAAATCAAGAAGGTTGGAAAAATTCAGCTGAAATGCCAACAGTATTTCAAATAAATAATTGCATTTTAAATCAATTATGCAACCACACAAAAAGGGTAGAATAACTAACCCAATTAATTTGATCACAATTTCTTCTTTATATATTAAACTCATGTGGTAGATTTATTTTCCCCCCTAGTTGTATGAGTGCAGGAATTCTGAAACTGTTTTGTTGCAAGATTTTGGTAAGTGAGTAAATATGCTGACTGTGCTACGAATCAGGGTTCTCTCTGCACAGGAAGACACAAGCCAGGAATAGAGTCTGAAAAGAAGAGCCTTGTGGTCCTGAGTTGGAATTGGAGGCACCAGAATGAACTCTGGTTGCATATAACAAGTAATGAATCACAAAAGCTGAAATTGTTTTCATATTAAAGGAGACTAAAGGGACTTGGCATACAATGTCAAATGTTGATGGGATAATTGATGTAACTGGCAGATGAAGCATAGATTTAAATGAAACTGGGAAAAGTGGCGCCCATGCACCACAGGGTAAGTGTAGAGGTCAAAGGACTCTTTGTGCAATTGGATCATCCTTACACTTGCTGTGTTTGTATAGACAAACACCTTTGTTCATAGGAAATACATGAAGAAGGATTAAAAGCAAAAATGTTCCCATAGTACATGATAAAACACATTTTCCAAAACATTAAGAAAATTAAGTGAAAGCTGGTAAGTCTTTTCCACCCTGATAGGCCTCTCCACTGACACAGCAAATCCAAATCAGATCAAATCAGGAAAAGCCCAGGTTTAATGGGTGAAGCATTCCTAGATGATTCGCAGGGCCCTCAGAAAGGAGACCAGGAGGAGTGACCGGAAGAACCATGTGTCTGTTTTCTGGAATGCAGCTTATATACCCTGTGGGAGTGGTCTTGAGCCTCTCTGGGGGAGGAGCTGCGTTTGGTGGGGTTTAAAGGGGCGGGTTTAGGGAAAGAGATAGGGGAGGGGAGTTGAGGAGGATCTTCCATCAGAACATTCCAGACTCTTTGTGTATAGGGATGCCAGGGTGCCAGGGGTTGAGGTGGAGTTCCCACCCAAACAAAAGCTACAGGGCAGTTCCCTATACAAGTATTCAGTACCCCTCCACCCTAAAGTTAAAGTCCAATCATGTTAAAGTCCAATAGCAAGTTAAAGTCCAATCATGTATCATATTTGAATTATTCTGTTTCTTGTATATGAGGAAAAAAATGTTTCTCTGTGCTATGTTGCTGTATATTTCTTCTATGTTTTTCAGCCTATATTTCCTGTGTGACTTTTGTTGATATTTAGAAAACACATCATGTTATTAAAACCTGTCTTTTTCTTGGTTACATTTATAAAAATGTATATTGATTGATTTGGTGTACATATAAAGCATGTACTTCTGAAGTATACTTGTTTCTTTGATGACCCTAAACATATTCTTATCACAGATAATTTCCCCAAATTGAAATAAGATCTTATCCCATAGCAAATATATAACATGGATTTAGGTTGAGACATCAATTCTAGCAATTTTAGTGAAAATTGAGGGCAAATTTGACCTACGTGATAATTTCTATGTATTATTTTGGTAAATTATCTTATTTCCCCAACCATGTTCATGTAGGCAACTCAAGATTAGAACTTTTTTTAAAATGCTAAATACCATCAAAAATACATGCCTGGAGGTATCACAGGTAATAATGTATCTTTGATAAACATTACGCAGTGTTGTCATGTATAAACATATCTAAAAGCATATTTACAGGCTGTTTATTAGCATTATTTAGCATCTTCCATGGGCACATCATTGGACACTCAGTATCCAGTGATGTTCTCAAGACTTGTACAATGAATTTTACATATGTTAAGGGCTGAAACTCCTCTTTTCAGTTGTACTCCAGAAGAAAAACATAATTTTATTTTACCAAGCAACAGGGTTTTAAAATTCTCCAACCAAAACCAAAAGACTAGAGTTACATAACGCCCATCTCCCAGAACGGTTGACTGAGAGGCACAGACAAATAAGACCGTGTTAAGGTGGCTAACCTGAACACAACCTGGACACACTAAGAAAGGCTCAGAGCAGGAAGTGTAAAGATCGGTGAAGCCCAGACTGCCTGACTGTGCTGGACAAGTAGAAGGCATGCAGGAGGCCTTCTAGAGGAGACAAGGACTACTTCCTGATCAGACTGTGCATAGAGTGATGCCAGTTCCTAGTGAAGAGAAACTAACGGAATTTGAATATTGCATAGTTTCTATAGAAGGACAAAATGAAAATATTCATAGTTATAGAGTGTGGGCTTAGTCAGCACAAAGAAGGTCTTTAGTTAATCTTAGAAACTTCCTACTTAGTGACACACAAATAATCTTGGTGCTTATACTGGGCACAGTGTGCTTTATAAGATCATCTTCTGGTGCTTGAAATAATAAAAACCAGGAAGTATGTGCTCAACTGGCTTGGTTTTTTGTTGTTATTGCTATTGTTTATTTTCCATTTTCTACACATTATTTGTTGTTCCTCGAGAAAATTATTTAATTTTGCTTGCATTGAAAGTGAGGACTATTCTTTTGCATTATTTTCAAACAAACTATTTTTAGTGTTCAATGTTTTATGAGGAAAGAACAAATGAGACAACACACACTTGTATGTGTGTCATGGAGGGTTTCCAGGAAGCTACTATGGCTCATTTCAGCCATGTGACTTAAAAGACAGTAACATCATTGTATGATGAGAATCCTTCATATCACATGAACATTTCTTTGCCTGGTGTAATTGAGGATTACCCCTTCCCCAAAATGGCAACTTGGGTAAACTGCTTTCATTGTATGGGAGTATACTTTGTTTTCTCTCTGAGGCTGTTATTCGGTGTCAATCAGTGCAATGTCAAAAAGCTGAACATGAAAAGCAGAAAATAGTTTCAGAATAAAAAATAATTCTGCCTTCTAATTACACTCTATTTAATGTTTCCCCATTTTCACCAATACATACTTTAGCTTGCAATTTTTTTTGTCACTGTTTGTTTTTGAGACAGAGTTTTATGTATTGCAGGTCTTGCCTCCTAACTACTATGTAGCTGAGAATGACCTTGAACTTGTCATCCTCCCATTTTCTCCTTCCATATGCTGTTGGGATTACAGGCTTGAGTCATGACTGTTTTCTGCAATGTTGGGTTGAACTCAGGGCTCCTTGCATCCTAGGAAAACACTTTATCAACGCAACTATATCCCCAGGCCTCCATTTCTGCCTTTTTTTTTTTAGTCTCTAACTCTTGCCAGAAGATTTGAACTGATGCTGGTTTCCAGGAACGGGGATAAGGAGGGAAGGGGATGGAGATTTACTTTACTGGGTGCAGAACACATTACACCGATATTTGATTTACTGTATGGATCTCTGGGAGGTTGGAATCATTGCCTCTGTTTTATAGATGAGAAAACCAAGACTCAGGAAAATTAAGTGAGTCATCTAAAGCTGCAGGTATCAAGTGAGAGAGCCGAGAATGTTCCACTGAGAAAGGGTCTGAGCAACAGACAGCGTGCCCAAACCCAATACTTTCCCCGAATGCTTAGATTTGAGTCAATCTTAACAGTATTCTCACTTGTAATCCTCAACTTCTTTATGATTTTCTAAGGGCTTTACTGTCTAAATCAAATGTGGGGGAACCAGTGCAGCCCGTGTGTGGCTGGGGCAGCTTTTGAATGCATTTTGAAGCCAATATTAAATGTTGTTTCCAAAAGGGGGCCATTTATTGAATCCCTGCGTGCAGTCACACCTTGGGTTTTCTCTGGTGGTCTTCCTCGTAAGTAATGACAAAGTAAGACATAGTTTATTTTATGAGAACAGAGAAAGTCACAGCACAGGGTGGTCTTAAATTTCACAAAGCTTTTGTTAACACAGGTTTTTTTTTTTTCCAGTCCTCAAAGTCACACTTGTATGGATAAACAGAAGTTTTAAGAGTCATGTGTTTTCAATGGGCACAGACCCCACGGTAGGCAGTCCTCAGGATTTGCCACTCAGTCCTGGTTGCTGAACAGGCTAGATCTGTGATTCAACTCATTGGGTGAAGAACAGTTGCTCTCCGCCAACTGCCTCAGATTTTACTTTATGGATTTGAATTGTTACTAATAGCTATATGATGGAATTTAACAGGCTTGCTGCTTTATGATTCATTTTTCAAACACATGAGAATTGACTTTCTTGCATTCCAACATGTATTTCCCTAGGCACGACTGTCTGAAAGGAATTAAACTCAACTAATATTTTTTTTTTCTTTTTGGCTTGAAACATTCCCAGGGCTTTGTGAAATAGGGGCTCAGATTATATTTACAGCCCAAAGAAAAATCCATTTAAATGCATGTTGCATTGCAGAGTCAGATAATAATTATGGCATATACCTACTAAGTTGTTTGGATTTGTTTAAATAAATTTAAATAATTATTAACTGAAATACATTGTAAATTTAGTCACGATCTACATGATTTACTTTCGGTAAATACCAAAATTAATAACACTAAGATATTTATGTTCTTATCTGGGTGTAGACTTTTGTGTGTGTTTCCTAGTACTTTGTTTTTAAGTTTCCAAAGTACATCAGCTAATTGCTTCTTACCAGATGATTTTGTGTTAGAGTTCTCTCTTAGGGCAATAGCCTATATCTGTCAGAGAACAATCGAATGAATTGCCATGTGGTTACAGACAAGGAAGTAAACTGTAACATATTATTAGTTGTGCCCACTGTGTACCGGTGCTGTGTGCAACTAGCAGCAAAAAGTAGTGAGACCTTGAAAAAAATGCATACCTAACAGGTGTAAAAAACTATCGCTCCAAGAACCAAGGTAGATTCTACTGCAGAGTCTCCTTCCCTCAGGGCAGAAATTCCAGTTTCATTTCAGAGGAAGTCTGAACGAATGAATAGCACAAAAGCCCACTTATCTGTTGTGCTGGTGGAATTTTCTAGAAGCCTACTCGCCAGGATGCTGACGAGTTGTGTGCGGGGAAAGCCTCTTATCAGGGATATTCTATTAGCTACCCGAGGAAGGTGCCAGGGCTGCTGGTCACTGTGCTCTATGGGAGTCCATTTTCGATTCTTTGGGCAACGTAGTAATCAGAGGTGCAATTTGTGGACTAGGCCTACGGAAGGGGTAACGGGCAGATGGGGCGTCAAGGTGCCAGGGGCTGGGATTACTGTGCGGAGTTGTAAAAGTCCTTAGCCTTGCAACAGCATGATGGGAGCAAGATCTAGTGAAAGCTGTCTTGTGTCAGTCCCCTCAGGGTGAAGCGATAACGATCTCTTACATTAAATAAAATGATTAAGCAAATCAGTAAATGTGTTGAAGAAAATTGGAGCTAAGTTTTTTTTTTTTCATGCTTGAGATATTATTTACAAATATATAGAAAGGAAGGATCAAATTTCTGTTAGATGGAAACAGAAATCTTTCACAGGGGAGTGCGTGTGTGTGTCTATTGAGAGAATGGTAAATGTGTCCGTACACCTCCAGTCTTACCTCTGCGCACTAACAGGAACTAGAGATGGCGCCCCAGCAGCTAGTGAGCATGCCTACCATCAAGATGTTAATCTTCAAATACTGTTCTGCTGATGTTCAAATACTATTCTTTACCAAAAGTGAAGAGAATGGAGTCCAGAAATGAGTCCACTAATGTATATGGTGAACTTG
>CABHPQ010150087.1:301-25921 GCA_902168405.1 Peromyscus aztecus
CACCCAGATACACACTCAGGCACACCCAGATACACACTCAGGCACACACAAACACACAGGTCTCGAATTCTGGACAAATGCTGACTGAGGTACCTATTTAACCTATCGGAGTGGACTCTGGCCACCAGTCCCTACTCACCGGTTACAGAGTCATCCTGGCTGGCACACCCACCCCCTACCCTAAACGCTCCAGCCCCTGCAGGGCAAGGCTTCCCTTCCCAGCCGCCGATCCCTGCGCAACCTCAGCAACTTTGGCTACCCTTGCCCTCTTTGTCTCTCGGTCCCTCGGTCCTCAGCTCCTCTCTTAGCCCCGGTCTCTCCTTTCCGATTCTGCCGCTCTCATCTGGCCCTCTTCTCATGGCCCAGTTCAGGTTCAGTCTGGTTCCGTCCAGACGCCATATTCTCCCTTTTATCTACAACAAACCTCCTCAGCCCTCCCTAGGAGTGTCAAGTCTTCAATTTCACTTTTTTCATTCACATACCATCTTGGGCTGGGGGTGTAGATCAACCTAAGGAGTGTGAGACACTGAGTTCAGTATGTAAAAAAGACCACACAGGAATCTGTCCAACTAAACAAACACGGAGACCATGTCCACAGCTGCCTTTTTCTCCCTAGGATAATCCAACATGCATCAGACCCCACCGAAAATAAGCCTTGCTAGAAAAAAGAAAGAAAAAAATGTAAAGAAAATGTTTTTCTAAAGCCTCTCAATCAAAATAGAACAAACAAGGAAACAACAGAACAAGCCACAGTAAAAAGAAGGGGGTTGAAAAGAGGAAAATCGGGGCTGGAAAGATGGCTCAGTGGTTAGAGCGATTCCCTAACATCCACTTCAGGCAGCTCACTCACAATGGCCTGTAACTCCAGCTCCAGGGGATCCAATGCTCTCTTTTGCCCTCTGTCGGCACCTGCACTCATGTTTACATATCTGCAAACACGTAAAAATTTAAAAATAATAAGTGTTTTTAAAAGAAGACTTATTTAAAAAAAAAAAAAAGAACAGACAAACAAAAAGAAACCTTGCTAAGACTCCCAGTTAGAAGCGGGCAGTGTCCCCTCCCCGCTTCCCCTCCCCAGCCCCGCCTCGGCCTCACCCCACCCCATTCACTGTGCTCTCTATGGTTGACCTTGGTTCTTACGTTGAATGTCTGGAAGGGTTCTTTGACTTGCATTTTTATACCTGTATATAATAAAATGATTTATTAGCTATGGGTGTAGGTCTCTGAAACAGCATTTGCCCAGCATGTAGGGGGCTCTGGATTCCATCCCTAGCACCCTGAAAGACAGACAAACAGATGATGAACTCCATGTAAGAGCCATCTAGTAATTTAGGCTAAAATATTCATTTTAAAAGCTATGTACTCTGTGCTTCTTATGTTCCAGGAAGAGCCAGGGACAGGAAACGACATCGGAAACAATACACATTAAAATACATATATAAAACCGGGAAGGGTTTATATATGGCTCAGTGGTTAAGAGCACTTGCTGCGCCTGAAGAGGACCACAAGCGTCCATAATTCCAGTCCCCGGGGATCATACACCCTCTCCTGACCATCGGAGGCACAGAGCACACATATAAACACTCACACACACAAAATAAACACGATTTAAAAACCATCAAAGCCCCACCCTTCGCTAGAGTGGAATGACATCCTCTTAGATGGTCTTACCCAGAGGCCTCTCGTGTTCTTCTGCTATCCCTCTGTTCCTGGAGCGTGTGCTGTCTGTAATTTTCTATCACAGTTGCAGAAAATTCTTAGTGCAAGTACCAAGTGCAGCTGCCTCTTTGTTAAGATGACTCATGAACACAGGTTACAGTGGGAAGCCAGAGAAAGTGTCAATTAACTTTCCTTCTGTATCAGTAAGTATCCATCAGGTCTGGGACAGTGGAACATGCTTGTAATTCCAACATTCCGGAGGTGGAGCTCAGGATCACCCCAGTCGCTTAATGAGTTTGAGATCAGCCTGGGCTACAGGGCAGCCTGTCTCAAAAACAAAAGGATCTGGAGAGATGGTGCAGGAGTTCTGAGTGCTCCTGCTGCTACAGAGGTCCAGAGTTCAGTTTCCAGCACACAAGTTAGAAATCTCACAACCTTCTGTAACTCCAGCTCCGGGGGATCTGACATCCTCTTCCAGCCTCCCTGGGCACCTGTACACGTCTGATACACACAAATAAAAAATAAAATTAAATCTTGTTTAATTTGTAAAAAAAAAAATTCACAATTCAGACAAAAACTGGGTGCTCTGAATGCCTCTTTTGCTTCCAGAGCTGACTTGCTGTCCAAACTACCGTATGAAAAAGGGTTTCACAATCACACACGTTCTCTGGGACACACCAGACTCCCAGGTGGAGAACAGTTCCAGGTACCCTACCTGGAAGAATCTCCTCTTTGGCTCAGAAGCCCTGGAATTCTATGACACTTCCTGTTCAGCACCATCAGCCGCTTCCTCCGAACTGCCAGGATTGTCTTCCACAGCTAGGTCCTCAAACTGGGGACCCCTCCTATAGGAAACTCTGCTGAACCCACTGAATGGTGGGTGGGTTCCTGGGAAAGTCATCGGGTCACATGACGGGTTTCCCCTGGGACACATTATGTGGTACACACACATGCTCAACGGGGCGGGCTCCTGAGTCTCAGCTGTGTCCCGCTTGCTGCTGCTGGCCGTGACTGATCATTCCTTTCCTTTTCTGAGGGCTGAGAATGTGATCCAGTTCACGGTGCTTGCTTATCACATGAAGGCCCAGGGTTTGATCTCTGGCGCTGGAAGGAAAAACCCAGTCTAGTGGTACACACCAGAAATGTCAGGTTTTAGGAGCTGAGACAGGGGAAACTGCCTCAAGTTCAAGATCAGCCTGGCCTGCTTAGCAAAACCCTTTCTTAAGAATGGAGGAGAGGGAGAAGAGGGGAAGAAAGGAAGGGAAGAGAAATGGGAAAACTGGACAGAATAACACAGACCTGTAATCCCAGCTACACAGGCTGAGACATGAGGATTACAAATTCCAGGCTAACCTGGACTACATCTCAAACTCAAGGCCAACCTGGGAAATGTATTGAGGGCCTGACTCAAACCAAAATGAAGACGTGCTGGAGGCTAGAGTACTATCCGTATCTCCATACAAAGTCACCCATGGTGGCCTGCGCCTGCAATTCTAGGATTGGAGAGGCAGAAGCTGGAGGATCGAAAATTTAAAGTCATCCTTGGCTGCAAAGTGAGTTCAAGGCCAGCCAGGGTTATGAAATTCTTTCTCGCTCTCCCTTCCCACAACTCTCTGGTTTTTTTTGTTTGTTTGTTTGTTTGTTTTTTGTTGTTGTTGGGTTTTTTGTTTTGTTTTGTTTTGTTTGAGACAGGGTTTCTCTGCATAACCCTGGCTGTCTTGGAACTCACTCTGTAGACCAGGCTGGCCTCAAACTGTGAGATCTGCCTGCCTCTGCCTCCCAAGTGCTGAAACTCTTCTTTAAAAAAACAAGAAGCCAGGCTAGGCTTGGTGGCACACACTTTTAATGAGGCTTAGAGAGGTGGATCTCTGTAAGTTAGAGGCCAGCCTGTTCTACAAAGGAAGTTCCAGGACAGCTGAGACTGTTACACAGAGAAACCCTGTCTTGAAAAACCCAAACCAAACCAAACCAAACTAACCAAACAAACAAAAAACTGTAAGTGTTACAGCTGGGATGGAAAGATACCCTGGCAGTCGGAAGGCAAGCATCGCCTACAGCTCTGTTCCAGTGGGGACAGTTTCCCCAGCAAAGTGTCACAGTCCTTGCTCTGGGAAAGGTTTCCCTAATGCAAGTGAAACAACTCTGCTCCAGCATTGGGTGTTTCCCAGCGAGGTTGTCACACCTCTGCTCCATTCTGCTCCTGGAGTGTAACACTTTGCTCCAGCCAGGGAGTTTCCCCAGCCAAAGTGCTACAGTTGTGTTCTGTTCTGCTCCTGCTCCAGCAAGAGCCCTTACAGCTTTGTTCTGCTAAGGGAGTTTCCCTGCAGAAATGTAGCAGTTCTGCTCTGCTCCATTGGTGAAAGTTGTTACATCTCTGTTCTGCTCCTGCACACAAACCTCACTCAAAACATTTATGGGGAGGGAAGAATCCAGGAGAGTGGCTACCTCTGCCGGGGTGGAAAAGAGCAACATCAAACAGAACAGTTACAGTGCTTATATAGGGCTTCTTAGAGGCGGAGCTTTCCAAGACGGAGATTTTTGGGGTGGGGATTGGTAGGATTTCAATTCCTGAGCTTGGTACAAGCTCAGAGATTGGTTGGATTTTGTGCTCTGGGATTGGTTGGATTTTGTGCTCTGGGACTGGTTGGTTTTTGTGCTCAGGGATTGGTTGGATTCCAATTCCTGAACTGGTTAGGTCTCAGGGCCAGGATTTTCTTCCACTGGCCCTTTTTTATCCTACAACAACAACAAGCCAAGGGGTGGTGGTGCATGCCTTTAATCCTAGCTCAGGAGACAGGCAGGTAGATCTCTGTGCACCAAGTATCAGTTACTGCTCTGGTAAATCACTCAGTGGCTGCTGCTACTGCTGAAGTTCATTCTTCTTTGTTCCTAGCACTTGAGCAGGTCCACTTGCCAAAACTAGCAGGGTTGTTTATTCAACAGAAGAGAACTAGTGAAACCGTTTATCCCGGAGACACGGCAACTTTCTGTCGTGGTACCCCAATTTCAAGCTCCTGGACGCCACCAAACTTGGCGTTCTGTTCATAGAAGATGACCTTAGTAAACTGTGAGACAGTGAGTACAGCAATAAATACTCCACCTTGGAAAGCTCCGCCCCTAAGAAACCCTATATAAGCACTGTACCCGTTCAGTCTGGGGCTGCCCTTTTCCATCCTGGCAGAGGTAGCCACTCTCCTGGATTCCTCCCTCCCCATAAATCTCAAGTGAGGTTTGTGCTCCAGAGTGAAGCAGAAAAGTAATAACTTTCACCAGAGCAGAGCTGTATACACTTGGCATCTAGGCACCTAGGAGGCTGAGGCAGGAGGATTGCAAGTCCAAAGTTTGCCTAGGCTACAGAGTGAGACCCTGTCAATAATAATGATAGTGATAAATTTTGTTTGGTTTTAGACAGGATCTCTCTATGTAGCCTTAGCTGTCCTGGAACTCTCTATGCAGATCACGTTGGCTCAAACTCAAAGAAATCTGCCTGCCTCTGCATCCTGAGTGTGGGGATTAAAGGTGTGTGCCACCACACTCGACTCATAACAATAATTTTTAAAAAGAAAAGAAAGGAGAAATAAAATTCATAATGCACACACTGACTGCTACACTGTGTTTGAGAGGATAAAGATGTATCTAAGGAAATATGATCCACACGATGTTTATGGTGGAGAGGAGGAATCAGGGATAAGGAGGAAATAAATAAACTGAAACAAGGGAAGCCTGCCAAAAACATGATAATAAGGCAATAGGAACTGGAGTGAGAATAAATTGGTTCAAGTTTCAAAAATAATGTACAAATAATCAGCAATTAAATGTAAAAGCATCACATGGGTTGGTGGTGTTGCTCAGTTGGTAGAGCACTTACCTAGCATTCATGAAGCCCTGAGTTAGGTTCCCAGCACCATACAAACCACGTGTGTTGTTATCTGTTTTTTATTATCTGCAGTGACTGACTGCCACTTAAACAACGGCTATCCTAGTCAGAGATTGCAGCTGCTACCAGCAGCAGTCTGGCTGCAAGGGCCACAGCCTGAGGGGATTCTGTCCCCTCAGGCACCGACTCTTCCAGAGCTTCTAAGGGAAACTTTATCTAAATCTAAGGAACTCACAATTCAATGCTTTAGGTGGAATTCTGCTGGCTCAGAGAGGCTGAATAGCAAGTAGCTCACCTTCTCCCTTTGCTGGTGTCTTCCATAAAACCCAGCGTCCTTCTCTCAGCCACCACTTAAAAACCCTTGCTACATGTGGTTCCTCCCTACTACTTCCTGTCAGCCACTTGCTGACTCAGCCTCCTGCTTGCAGGCTAATTTTATTTAATCAAACACTGGTGATCTATTGTGTACCCTAATAAATTTGCCTGAAGATCAGAGAACAGAACAAGCCACTAGATTAAACATAGAGGCCAGGCGGTGGTGGCACACGCCTTTAATCCTAGCACTTGGGAGAAGGCGATCCGTCTGGATCTCTGTGAGTTCAAAGCCACCCTGGACTACATGAGATTGACTCAGTCTAGGAGAGAAACACAGCCAGGCAGTCGTGGCACACACCTTTAATCTCAATACTTGGGGGTCACACGCCTTTAATCCCAACACTAGGAAAGTTGAGACAGGAAATGATATGGGTGGGCAGAGAAAAGTACATAAGGTATGAGGAGACAGGAACTAAAGGCTTTCGGCCGAGGGAAGCTTTCCAGGCTGAGGAGTCCTAGAGGCAAGAGGTGGCTTGTTCCTTGTCTCTCTGATCTTTCAGCATTTTCCCTAATATCTGGTACCTGGTTTTTTTTTTATTAAAAGACCATTTAGCAATTCATGTTACAAAACACATCTTTGAATTTTTAACAAAAGCAATAGGAAAAAATGCAGCACACTTTAAAATATTCCCCAATACCCATGTAGTGGCACAGGCCTGTAATCCCAACACTCAGAAGTCCAAAATCATTCTTGGCTACATAGCAAGCTTGAGACCAGCTCAGGCTACATGATAGTCTGTCTCCAATCATGCTCAGAACTACAAATCAAAACCACTATGAGACATCGCCTCACTCCTGTGGCACCAGCTGCTACCAGAAAGACTAAAACGATGGAGAAGAGAACATGGCACATCACTGGTGGGAGGTAATGGTACTGCTTTAATGGAAAACAATGCAAAGTCCCCCCACCAAAATTTAAAAATACAATCACCACAAAAATTTGACGATCCTGCTACTGTGCCTGCATCCAAAGGAAATCAAATCGGTACGTCACAGGACATCAGCGCTCCCAGTTTACTGAAGACACTTCACAGTAGTAAAGAAGCATAGAACCATCTAAGTGTCCATCAGTCAACAAATGGATAAAGAAAAAATGGCACAAATACACAACGGAATACTACTCAGCCATAAAAAGATAAACTGCCATTTGTAACACCATACATGGAACTAGAGGTCATTGTTAAGTGAAATCAGCCAGGCCCAGAAAGACAAGTTCTATTAGATCTTATTTGTGTGCTGGAATTGGAAAAAGATCTCACAGAAGTTGAGATAATGATGGTTACCAGAGTGTGGAGAATGCGGAGGGGGTGGGGAGGGGAGGGCAAAGGTGGATTGGTTAACTAACTGGTGCTAATCTATAGCAAACAGGAGATAACGCTCACAGATAAAGATAACATGCTATAAAAATTTAAAAGTAAAGAGTAAGAGTATCTACTGGGGCTGCAGGTGCCCTACATAGCAAGGACCAGCCTGGGCATGTTAGCTACCTTGATGCTGTGTGATAAATTATCATGGCCAAAGCAACTTGTAGAAAAGAGACAGATAAGGATCCATCATGGCAGAGAGGGATGGCAGCAAGCAGCGTACCTCGGTGGTTAAGACCCAAGTTCAGTTTCTAGTACCTACATCACCTGTGTTCTGGCCCCAGGAGATCTGATAACCTCTGGACTCTGAGGGCACCTGCACTTAAATGTGTGCATATCCACATAAATTAAAAGTAAAATAACTCTCTATTCATAAAAAGAAATTATAAGCCTGGCAGTGGTGCCACATGTCTTTAGTCCCAACACTTGGGAGGCAGAGGCAGGCGGATCTCTGTGAGTTCAAGGCCAGCCTGGTCTACAGAATAAGTTCCAGGACAGCCAGAGCTACACAGAGAAACCCCGTCTTGAAAAATCAAACCAAACTAAATCAAAACAAACCAAACTAAACCCAAACAAAACAAAAGAAAAAAACAAAAAGAAAAGAAAAAAACTGAAAAAAGAAGAAGAAATTATAAATGTTTGGGGGGACAGATATGCTTCACCTGATTTAAATATTATACAATGTTAAAAAATCTAAGTATTACATACTGTATAATTTAAAGTTTTTATAAACAGAGTCTCACTAAGTTGCCCGGTCTAGCCTGGAACTCTCTATCCACCTGCTTCGGTCTCAAAAGTAACTGAAATTGCAGGCACGTTTAGCTATGTTCAGTTTAATAGGTATAATTTCTATAGTTTTTATGCTTGTTTTATCTTTGTTGCTTGTTTGTTGAGACAGGGTCTCACTGTGCAGTTCTGGCTGGTCCCAAACTCATAGAGATCTTCCTGCCTCTGCCTCCCAAGCCCTGGGACTGAAGGTGTGCGCCACCATGTCTGGCTAGTTCTTGTTTTAGATGCAGGGGATTGACCCCAGAGCCTGTGTGTGCAGGGGAAGCACACCCCCTACTGAGCTGCATCCCCAGAGCTGTGTGTACAGGAGAATCACACCCCCCATTGAGCTGCATCCCCCCCAGAGCTGTGTGTGCAGGAGAAGCACACTCCCTCACTGAGCTGCATCCCCAGAGCCTGTGTGTAAGGGAAGCACACTCCACACTGAGTTGCATCCCCAGAGCCTGTGTGTGCAGGAGAACCACACTCCCTACTGAGCTGCATCCCTAGCACATTCCCCTCCACTTTTGTGTTGGTTTTGTTCAAGATAGAGTCTCATTATGTAGCTCAGGCTGACCTCAAACTCACAGTATTCCTCCTGCCTCAGCCTCCAGAGTTCTGGGGTCTGTGCCACAGTGCCTGGCTTGTTTGTGTTTTGAGTTTGAACTGGGCATCTTGCTACATTTCTTATCCTGGCCTTGAACTCCTGGACTCAAACAATCCTGCCTCAGCCTCCGAGGTAGGTAAGACTACAGATCTGTACTACCTGCCCAGTTAAAAAAGCAATAAAAAAAAATCTTTTTTAGACAAAGTCTCTCACATGGTAACTCAGGCTGGAACTGAGTTCCAGAAAATTCTCTGTGGTGGTAGGATTACCAGTGTGAATGTCCATACCACCAGAATCTAAACTTAATTATTAAAACCCCATGTTACAACTACGCACTTGTAATCTCAGCTCTTGGGAATCTAAGGCTGGAGGATCAGGAGTTCAAGACTAGCCTTGGCTACATGAAACCTGTGGTAGTTTGAATGCAACTGGCCTCCATAAGTTCATAGAGAGTGGCACTATTAAGAGGTGTGGCTTTGTTGGAGTGGGTGGTAGTGTGTCACTGTGGGAGTGGGCTTTGAGGTCTCCTATGCTCAAGCTATGCCCAGTGTCACAGTTCATTTGCCATCGGACCAAGATGTAGAACTCTCAGCTCCTTCTCCAGCACCATGCCTGCCCACATGCCGCCACGTTTCCCATTATGATGAACTCAAAGCCACCCTAATTAAAAGTTTTCCTAGCCGGGTGGTGGTGGCGGCAGCGGCGGCGGCGGCGGCGGCGGCGGCGGCGCACGCCTGTAATCCCAGCACTCGGGAGGCAGAGGTAGGTGGATCTCTGTGAGTTCGAGGCCAGCCTGGTCTACAGAGCTAGTCCAGGATAGGCTCCAAAGCTACAGAGAAACCCTGTCTCGAAAAACCAAAAAAAAAAAAAAAAAAAAAGTTTTCCTTTATAAAAGCTGCCATGGTCATGATGTCTCTTCACAGCAACTGAAACCCTAAGACAAAACTCTGTCTCAAAAAATTTAAATCAAGAACAAGTCATGCTACTGGTGTTTCCACAGAACCTGGAACCTGGACATTCTGAAAGATGCTAATGAGTGTTCTGTGGGAAGTCCGTCAGAGAAAGCTAAGTAGTTTCTTCCCTTCGGGTCCTCCTCGGAGCTGATCATAGTCTAATCCAGCATGGTTATTTACATCCCCAAGCTGCCATTGCCAAATACTGTTTTGTAAAACAAAGAGTGGAAAGTGCTGCTCACAACAGTTACCCCAGTTTCCACAGGACAGCTGCCACACTTCTCTTCTGCTTCTGTGCTGGGTTTTGTCTCCTCCAGAAAGACCTCCCTTCAGCCCACAGTACTCTCTTCTCTGGTACCACTGCGGCAACATTCTGCCTGTATGGAAGGCTGATAAAGAATGACTACCGCTGGGGTATTAGAGAGTTGGCTCAGCGCTTAAGAGCAATTGCTGTTCTTGCAGAGGGACCAGGTTCAGTTCCCAGCAATGGGTGTTCTTGCAGAGGGACCAGGTTCAGTTCGCAGCAATGGGTGTTTTTGCAGAGGGACCAGGTTCAGTTCCCAGCAATTGGTGTTCTTGCAGAGGGACCAGGTTCAGTTCCCAGCAATGGGTGTTTTTGCAGAGGAACCAGGTTCAGTTCCCAGCACCCACATGGTTTGCAACAGTCTGTGATTCCAGTTCTAGGGGATTTGATGACTTCTGAGCTCTTCAAACTCATGTACACGTGGTGCACACACACATAAAAAATTTTAAATATTTTTATTTAAAATTTAAATTTTTTAAAAAATACTAAATGTAGAAGTAACCAACCGTCTTATTGAATAAGAAACACAGAGCCGATTCAGAGAAGAAAACCAAGAGGTCAGAGCTAAGAGCCTTACCCTTCCTGCTCCAGCGATCCTCCACAGCCAAGAGAGAGCTACTTCCTGTGTGTTTGTCTTTAAATAGACTTTTTGTTCTGCCTTCTCATTGGTTGTAAACCCAACCACATGACCGTCTCGTCACTGCCTGTCTGTAGGTCACTCCAGGTCTTCTATGGTTGGTACTGAGATTAAAGGCATGTGTCTCCAATGCTGGCTGTATCCTTGAACACACAGAGATCTACTTAGCTCTGCCTACCAAGTGCTGGGATTAAAGGCGTGCACCTCCACCTCCCTGGCTTTCGCTATGGCTTGCTAATAGCTCTGACCCCTAGGCAACTTTATTTATTAACATACAAATAAAATCACATTTCAGTACAAATAAAATACCATTATAACTAAAAAAAACCCCAATAACTATTGCACAGCAAAATGGCTTTGCATCAGTAATCCTCGAAGGCAGCAGACACTCTTTGGTTATTGTTCTGTATGTACGGTTAAGCAGGAGGGTAACATAGATTTGTAGCTACTTGCTTGCAGCTAAATTGACTTGAATAAATTCCATGGGAGGAATGATTCAGACAATTGTTTTCTAGCATCCCTTTAAGTCAGGTTAAATTAATGTTTACTGTCTGCCTCTCCTACTGAGCTGAGAGGGTGGATGAGTCATTTACAACACATCTCAACGGCGAGAGAGGACAACGCTCTTCATGTTTTGGTGCTTTGATAGATCTACAGAGAAATGTGAGCATTAGACTTGGAGACGGATGAGCTTCCCAAGCCAGCCTCAAAAACGAGAAACTATAGCCAGAAACAAGACATTAGATGGACAAACAGCGGCCCGAGCCTCCCAGTGCACACAGTTGAGTGGCAGGTGACCCTAGGCACCCCAAAGAGCTTTAGACATTAAAAGGGGGGGGGACTAAAAAAAGAAACAAGCAGGGTGTAGAGGTGCAGGCTTTTAATCCCAGCACTCAGAAGACAGGATGGCAAATCCCTGTGAGCTCCACCCAGGCCTACTTATAAAGTACTAAACCAGTCGGGGCTACAAAGTAAGACCCTGTCTCAAAAACAAACAAACAGTGAAGAAAGAAAAGGATCAGGAGAGAAGGCTCAGCAGTTAAGAGCCTGTGCGGCTCTTGTAGAGAATTCCAGTTCTCTTCCCAGCACCCACATTTGCCATCCTCCTATACAGTGAGCTCGAGGTCAGCGCAGACCACTCGAGGCCTGTCTCAGAAAAGCCAAACAAACTGAAGAAAGTGTGGGCCTTATAGCCAGACTACCTGATTCAACCCTTGCTTTACAGAATGGCCTTCTGTGTAAGCACCTGAGGCTAACCGATCTTGCCCTTGGAGCCCCGAAGTGTCCTCTTGTACAGTTGCCAAATTTAGCAAAATCAAACAAAACAAATAGCAGGTCTCTACAACAGTCCTGAGTTTAACACCAGAGTCACTGAAAATACCTGATCAAACATGCTTTCCTCATCCCTGCATGGTGGTACAAGACTTTAATCCCAGCACTCAGAAGGCAGAGGCAGACAAATCTCTGTAAGTTAAAGGCCAGCCTGGTCTTCACATAGTCTCTGTTTAAAAATTAAATAAGCATAAATAAATAAAATGGTTTCCTCGGATGGCAAGATGGCTTAGCAGGTAAGGACACGTGCTTCCAAACTTGAGGACCTGAACTTGATCCCAAAAATCCATGCCGTGGAGGGAAACAATGGATTCACACACACACACACACACACACACACACACACACACTCACACACACACACTAATACATAAATAAATGTTATACAGTTTTAATGCTTTCCTTGCCTAATCTCCATAGACATAAAATTTCCAACTTCATACATCAGCTCTCGCAGTCCTAAGTACACCTGTCAACACCTCAGAAAAGTTAGACTGTTAATACCCTTGTACAGATTTGTTGTATAGATTTCATATTTTAGCTTGACCCTCAGAAGCCTTTGAGAAAACACTCAGCATTACTTATGATATTGGTAGTGAGCTCAGGGAACGCAATGAAGTTTCTCCTCCTAGCTTCTATTAATTAAATAGAAGACATTCACAAAGAACTCACTACAAAAGTTACCTTGAAGGCCTCTAGGGTTTTACAGACCAACAGAGATCACAATCTGCGCCTGTAAAGCTACCAGAGAGACAATCAAATAAATACTGACAACAGGATGCAAAAGCTTTGATAGAGGTGTGAGAGTTATGTTTGCCTAGCACCCAGCCCCATATTAACAGGGAAGTTGATTGCTTCTCCATATTCCTCTGTGGGAATCTAAGAAACCACGGAACAGTCTTGGATAAGCAGGAATATTCCAGGCAAAGAGTGGGAGAGAAGGGATGTAACTTGGCTGTAGGGTACTTGCCTAGCCTGCATATACAAGGTCTTGAGTCCAATGCCCAAAGACAAAAATTAACCGTGAAATATTATACCTATTTGCCAATATCTCTGGTGGAAACACTTCTCTTGTGGTAGATTTCAGGCAACCAACATGACGTCCCTGAACACTGGGCCCAGCTGGGCACGAGCTAGCAAAGCAGCAATGGGCGTCACCAGAGGGGAGACAGGTGACAGACACTGAGCCGCCAAAGGCACAGATGGTTGGAGGTGTCTGCAGACAGGTTGGCTGTTGGCCTGCAGAATGTGAGATGGGGGCTGGGAGACACGAGGAAAGAGAGAGATCGGCACAATATGAGAAAGACAAAGAGAACGGTGGAGCTTCGGACAGGAGACATAAATTGTGAAAGTATTTGGAAAACAGTTGGGGAAGGGATCGCAGAAGACATTGGATTTTTGCAATTCCAACTCTGGTGCAGGGGATAACGTTCTAAACCAGCAGTTCTCAGCCTGTGGGTCATGACCTCTGTGGGGGCCAAATGACCCTTCCACAGTGGTTGCCTAAGACCATCGGTAAGCACAGATGTTTATATTACGATTTATAACAGTAGCAAAGTTACAGTTTTGAAGTAGCAATGAAAATAATTTTATGGTTGGGGGTCACTGTATTAAAGGGTTACAGCATTGGGAAGGTTGAGAACCAGCGCTCTGAACCGTTCATGCTTAGAGGAATAATTGGAGTGATAGTGTGGTGAAGTAGCTAGGGTGCAGGAGATAAGGAATGGGGTGACCGGCCCACACATCTTCAGAATAGTCTTGCCATGAGGTCTAAGCTACCATTTGGTCTCTTTGAGCTATTACTAAGCACAACTTGTATATATCCCACCTCAGGGGGTTCTTTAACTCAGGCCTTTAGAAGAAAATGAAAAGTAATGATAAAATAGTAATTTTTTAATGTGGATAAATAGAAGCCATACAATATCCTGGATAGCACTCTCCAACACAAATGTGTATGCGTACATTTTAATGTGGTAAACTCGTCTACGAGTCCCTGCGAGGGCGGTTATGTTATCCCAGAACATCCCTGGTCGTCCACAACAGAGATTATTTTCCCTGCCTCTCCCCGTCTGATTGTTAGTTCTTGTTGCCTCTTCCTGAGTGTCACATTGGTCCCATTAAGCCCTCAGATCTGTTTTCTGTTTGCTTTTCCGTTATGGAAGAGCTTACTCCCTTCACTGCGGGGCGTGGGTTTCCACAGCTGCCTGCTGCCTGCTGCCCGCCTCCCCCCATGCTGAGCCAGAATGCCCAGGAGGAAAGCATGGAGGTCAAAAGCAGCATCCACCCTAGAAATGTTGTGCTTGGGGTTCCTACTTCCCTGGGTGATACTCTGGCCACCTGGGTGAATAGAAGCCCACACGGTGGTCACAGAACTGCAGCTGCTGTGGCCCTGTCACATGGTTCTGGCATGGGGTTGTGGGCAGCTGCCTGTCCTTGTTTCCTTTCTATGGCTGTGATAAAACACCCCGACAAAAGTAACTTTTGAAAAGAAATGGTGGCTGGGCGGCGGTGGCGCACGCCTTTAACCCCAGCACTCAGGAGGCAGAGGCAGGCGGATCTCTGTGAGTTCAAGGCCAGCCTGACCTACAGAATGAGTTCCAGGACAGCTAGAACTGTTACACACAGAAACCCTGTCTCAGGGACGGAGGGGCGGGGGGAGATAAATGGTTTATTTAGCTTATAGTTCTAGATTGCAGTCCAGCATTTTGGGGAATGTGAGGAAGCTGGTGGCTTCCACAGTCAAGAGCAGAGAGAGAAATGAACGCACACATGCCCCTGAGCTCGGCTCACTTTCCCTTCTTTTTACAGTCCAGGACCCAAAGGCAGGTGCCACCCATTTGGGGGGTTGGGTCTTTCTGCATCAGTTAACATAATCAAGACATTCTCCCACAGATATGCCCACAGGTCAACTTGATCCAGACAGCCCCTCACTGAGCGTCTTTTCTGAGGTGATTCTAGACTGTGTCCAGTTGACAATTAAAACGAAACATCACGGCAGTACTGTCCATGCCTGCAAGGGGTCCTGCCATTGAGAGAAGAGTATGTACACGTCACAGTGTCTGCAGTCTCATGCCAACACTCACTCCCCACCCATCCCCGCCCGTCACTGATCTCCTTTCCTTCCATCAGAACCAAGTGTTTGTTACCAAAGCCGGGGACTGTGCAGCCCAGCACCTTCAACTGTTTTCCCACCAGCAGAGGGGGCAGCAGGAGAGCAGGAGGGGGACCTGCAGACATCACACTCCTCCAGCTTGGACAGAAGGCTACAAGTCTGCCCATTTCCTCCCACACAGCTGCTGCTGCTGCCGCTGCCTGCCCAGCATCTATCAAAGCGGAACTTCTGATTGACGGTTGGGACCTTAGTGAATCCCTACACGTCTATTATAACTACTATTATAACTATTATATAGTCTATTATAACTACTATTGCCTCTCTACCGTAGACTCCAACATCAAGATCTGGAAGTTGGGTCTGGCTTGGTGTCTCAGGTCTGTAGGTAGGCAGGTGGTGGGGGCAGGGGGATTTCAAATCTAAGGCTTGCTTGGGCTACAGATCAAATTAAAGGACAACTCAACAAGATACTGTGTGTGTCCTACAGTCGGACAACCTGATTAAACCTCAGTGATTCTTGTGTCAACAGAATTGCCAAATTGAGCAAACTCAAATGCAAATAGGGATGTCCGATAAACAATGCTTATTTTTATGAGTCCTTTATTTGCCATAAAGCCCAGCAATAGTTTTAAACAGTTACAATGGTGACTAATTGGAGAAACAAGGAATCCCCGCCTCAAGGTTAGGTGAGAAGGAGAAGATGCAGCAAAGCTCTGCTGGAGTAGCGACGGCTGGGATCGAGTTACGTGTGCTTCATCTCAGAGACCTGCATCCTACTTCTCTGCTGCTGTCTCAGTGGCAGGAACGCCCACTCAGGGGAAAGCATTTCCTTCTGGGCAGGAGAATGAAGTCTCTGGTTCGGATGGAGACCTCACCTTCTAGTTAGGCAGGTCAGTGACCTGCAGGGACGCCCTGGAAAGGCGGGTCCACCTTAACCATGCTACAGAGGCTGGAGGAATAATTATCGCTTGGAGGAGGTAATTGTTGTAGAATATTATATTAAGGCGTGTTACTTTTGTTTATGCTCTGGAACATTTGCTTGATGATGCAAAGATGTGTTTTATTAAATAAAATTCACTACTTGCTATTCAGCTTCTTTGAGGAGCAGAATTCCACCTTAACCTTTGAATCTTGAGTTCTTTAGAGGGACAGAGATTTAGTTAAGTTCCTTTGTGGCTTTGCAAGAGTTGGTGTCCGAGGGAACAGAACGCCCTCCCTCTATGACCCTAACCACTTCTGGCAGCCACAGAGTTGGAGTTGCCGATTCGGACAGCCGTGGCTTAAAAGGCAGCAACATTTTTTTTTAAAAGGACAACAGGTAATAGTCCTTCCGTACCCGGAACACCCACCCCGACTGCAGGCTCTACAAACCTCCATGGGGTTTTGTTGAGCCTGCCTGCCTTTGGTAATCCTTCTAGACAGGTAGAGCTTCTCTTTTTTCCTTCTGTCTCTTTTGGGTGCTTTCCAGAGCCCAGACACACTCCTGATACTCTGGGTTCCCTTCACTTCTCTGAAGCTCCCTGTCGGACACACGGCTCACTTCCGTGCCAGCTCAACACAAATGGCTCTCTCTCTCCCTCTTAAGTTCCCATCTATGAATCTATAAGAAACTTTTCTCCAAAACTTACTTTCTGCGATCCATGAATTTTACTCTTTGAGGGACAATACAAGACCCCTCAAACAGTAGCTTTGGTGGTTGTCAAGTTTCTGGGACCCTGGCTTCTTCCCCCCGAAAAGACATTCTTCTCAAATATACCCAATATTCCTGTATCATTGTCTCCTTGAGTATATTATCAGATAAAATATTGCTGATGTTTGTAATTTTGTCTAAATTATTTTAACTATAGGCCTGTATACCTACTTGTCATTCTTTGTTATTTATGAAGCAAAGGGTTTTTAGCCAAATTAGAGGCAAGACAGAGCAGTGAGTTTCGGATGACCGTGCCTGCGTTCTGGGTGAGATGGTGGAGGAGAAGCTGCCTCTGTGCCAGTTCCACGGGGAGAAGAATCAGTACAAGAGAAAACCAAAGAAAGGAAGAGAAGAGCTGGCAGATTCACAGAGGCCGTGAAGGAGCAGCTGAAAAGGACTGAGAAAACCAGGAGAAGAGAAGAGAGGTCCTGAGGGAAAGACCTCACCCATCAAAGGGCTCTGAAAATACAAAACTGTGTGAAAGGAGAGAGCCTGAACTGAGAGTGAGGCGGGGGGAGGGAGTGTGCGTGAGGGGGCGTCCTCCCACCCTCTAAAATAACTGACCTAAGCGAGTGTTCTCCCAGGGTCAGTGGGAAGCCGATACAGCCGAGGTCCAAGGTGGTAGGGCCACATCCTGAGTTGGCAGCAGGACCTGGCAGCGCCGTTCATGGAACACTGTTTTGGAAGGCATGAAGATTCAAGATTGAGGAGATGGACGTGGACAGCAGCTACGACTGGCTAATGTGTGGAAGGTTCAGAGTCCCTGCAAAGAGGCCCTAAGAGGCCAGTGTGTAAAGAAATAAAGGTGAAGCCCACGCTGTAGTAGGAACCCCAGGATACTGGGGATGCCAGGACCAAGGGACATCTGCCAGTGGTGTTGAGTCTGGCTCAAGAGAGAGGGTGTGTGTTTCCAGCAACAGAGCTGGGAGTCAAGCACTACTTAGGTTCTTCAAAGCCTGGTTAATTACATTCCGAGGCCCAGATGAGGAACATGGAGCTGTTTATTTACCCTGCTGGATTTTGATCTTGCTTTGCTCCAATCATTCATTCCTTGTTCTGCCACAATTCTTATTTTCTAGAATAGGAATATTTGCCCTGTGCCATTCGATGTTGGAAGGACAGAATTTGTTTTTCATTTTATAGATATTCGCAGGTAAGAAACGTTGGACTTTTAACATGTTTGGAGTTATAAAGATATTTAAAGTTGAACCAAATGCATTTTCCACTATAATATGGTCAATATAATATGAACCTATGGGGACAAGGAGAGAAGTTGTGGCTTCCAGTGATGTACTCGGGCTGGCGAGACAGCTCAGTGTATAAAGGCACTGGCTGGCAAGCCTGACAGCCAGCTTAAGTTTGATCCTCGGGCCCCACGTGGTAGAACGGAGAGAACCTACTCCCTTAAGTTGTCCTCTGACCTCTCTACATGCCATGACACCCATGCTCACATGCCTGCACATATCCACACAACAAGCAAATGAAGAAAACAAATGCCCATAGTGGATACAATCCTGTAGCTGTAAGTTTGCTCAGGTCCGCATTCCCTCATTCCTCTGGTCCTACCTGGCTCCATGGTCCCTCAGCTGCTCATAAAATAATTATTCAGAGGCTTAATATTAATTATTAATTGTATGGTCTACGGTAGGCTTCTTGCTAGCTAGCTCTTACAACTTAACCCATTTCTATTAATTTATAACTTGCCATGTGGCCGTGGCATTACCAGTCTGCTGGCATCTTGCTGCTCCCTCTCCAGTGGCTCGAGTTTCCCCCTCCTCTCCTTTCTTCTCTCTGTCTATCTGCTTGAATTTCCAGCCTACCTCTAAGCTGCTCTGCCATAGGCCATTGCAGCTTTATTTATCAACCAATCAGAGCAACACATATTCACAGCATACAGAAAGACATCCCACAGCACAGTCCACATAGTGACACACAACTATTTGTAATTCCGGTTCCAGGGAACCCAACACCACCTTCTGGCCTCAGAAGTTACCAGGAATGAACAGATATACATGTAGACAAAACATCCATCAATATAAAATACTTAAATTTATTTTTTAAAGGTATCAGGGAGGGGCTGGAGAGATGGCTCAGGGATTAGGAGAAGTACTGCTCTACTGAGGACTCAGTTCAGTTCCCAGCAGCCATGTCAGGTGGCTCACACTGCCTGTGACTCCAGCTCTAGGGGATGCTCTTTCCTGGCCTCTTCAGGCAACTGAACTCATAGACACATTCCCCGACACACACACACACACACACACACACACACTTTGAAATGTAAAGTAAATCTTTAAAAAGCTGTGAGGGAAAGTCGGGCACACCTGTAACCCCAGCACTTGGAGATGGGGGGGGGGGGCATGGAATCAGGAGTTCAAAGCCTGCCAGGGCTACAGAAGACCCTGTCCAAAAGAAAAAGGGAAAGAAAGCTGTGGGTGTGGCTTAGTGCTGTCATACTTGTCCAGCATGTGTGAGGCTCTGGGTTCAACCCCAATACTGAAAAAGAGAAGGTTTAAAGATACATTATAGGGCCTGTAAGATGGCTGAGCAGGTGAAGGTGCTTGCCACCAAGCGACGTAACGTGAGCTCTGTCCCTTCGATCCTGTGCTGATATGTTTGTGTCAGTTTCAATGGCACAAGCCAAGGTCATCCAAAAGGAAGGGACCTCAGTTGACACACTGCCTCCATAAGGCTGGGCTGCAAAGCCAGACTCTGCAAACACACAAACACAAACACACAAACAAGGGTACACAGCAGAACAAGGATGGCTCACATTATGAACTTCCCAAGTGACCTCAATGAGCTGGAAATCACCCTGAACGCTTCTGAAAGGGATTTTGATCCTTCCCCAGAAAACAAATGGGTTTGAATGCCTGCCCTGACACCAATCCATTAAGACTCCTCATGTTCCAGAAGTAATGAAAGAATAATTACAACTCTTCACTTTCGCTGTCTTGTTCCCTGGAGAAAGTTTCTGGAGGAGTGAGTATAAAGAAACTCTCTGTCGGTTAACAGTCTCGAATTTGTGTGTGGATTAACAATTAGTCTGAATTCAGTATCCAGGGAAATGTTTCTCTGACTGGCTATGGCTGCACTTTAGGAATTAACTTGGAAGGAAAAAAAAAATGTTGTTCTGGGAAGGAATGTTCTGGAACCCAAGTCATCTCCAATCATTTGAAATCCCTTTTGGCAAAATTTAAAAGAAGACATAATCAGATCCTATGGAGAGATTTTAGCCTTAACGTCTCCACCTTTGCTCTGAAGAGGATTAAGTCTGTGGGATTTCAAAAACCCCTTTACCTTATCTCATTATTAATTTGGTAGGTTAGAAATAGACTGGGCATGAGTAATTCCAGGGTTTGAGAGATGGAGGCAAGGGCATCAGGAATTCAAGGTTACAAGAAATTGTCTCAAAAAAAGAAAAAAAAAAAAGAAGAAAGAAAGAAACCAAACAAGTCAGTGGGTTGGCTCAGTGGTTACAGGCACTGGCCCATCAAACCCCATAACCTGAGTTCTAGCCCTGGGACCCACAAGTTCAAGCCCTGGGAAAGAGAGAATGACTCCTGTGTGTTGTCCTCTGCCCTCCACAGGCCAGGGCACATGCATAATGCCCACCACCGCCAACACCACAAAGCACCCCCCAAAAAATGTAAAATAAAACAAAACAAAATACCAACCAAAATTAGCATTCAAAGTAATGGTTTTTAAAAATAAAGAATACTGTCCTTTTAAATTTAAATATCTCTGCCTCCCAGTCACCTACAAATTGCTAGTTTTGTTAGGATCTGCTTAATCTTATGAAATATGCATGTGCCTTAAATACATTCAAATATGCTAATGGGTTCTCAGGGGGAAAGTTTATCTTCTCACTGGCTTTCTGTGAGGTGAAAAGTTACCTCAAAGAAGATCTCTAATTCTTGTCCCATTTGCTCTCTTTCTCTCCTATCAGCTCTAGAGTCTCCTAAAAGTAACACATCTGCCTTCAAGATTCACATAACTTGGCCGGGACTGAAATTTTGATGGTTCAGTCCCAAACTTCTGGGGTACATTGTGGAGGTCTACTAGAGTCCAGCTCTGACCTGCTCCCACCTTTCAAAGGGTTCTTGGGTGGAGGAGAGAGGAATGAGGAAATATTAGATAGAAAGAGATGATAAGAAAGACAGAGACACAGGGTAGCTTTGGGAGGGCCCTGGATCAATACCCAGTTGCCCAATCCTTTGTTCAAGAGAGCTTTTTATAATATGCCAAGGGGAGAGGTGTAGTGGGTAGCTGTTCCAGCTTTGACCTCGAAGCACTGCCCCTAGTGTGGTAACAAATAATTGCCACTCCTGCCTATGACCTGCCCCTGGGGCGTGGCCAAGATGAGACCCCTTAATACCCGAGACTCCTGTGTGCTTGCTCTCTCTTGGCTCCTTGTGATTCTGGATGCTGGATTGCAGACCAAGTCAGAGTTCTCCAGAGAACCACGCTAGACTACACCTCATCTCTCCCAGGTCCTGTAATGACCTTTATGGGTTGTAAGCTACCCCTGAAATAAACCTCTTTTAATTACCAGATAAACTAAATGGAATTGCCTCATTAATTGCCACTATAGAGAGGCAAAAGACCTCCCCCTTTCAAGATCAAAGCACAATGTACAGCCAAGTGTAGACCCTTCAAAACACCTGGTAACTGCACCCCTGGTCAACTTATTATGCAGCCCTGCTGGGTAAAGCAAGGCCTGATTCTTTGACCCTGATTAAGGTCTCACTAGATAGCCTCTGTGAGCCACCATAGTACTTGAAAGACCAAATAGGGTGGATAGCCTGGGAGACCATGCTGCTCTGGAAGTCTGCAGTGTACTGAGAGGATGATCACCTTTAAGAGACAAAGAGACTCACATCTACCTAGATGCCAACTTCAGCATGAATATCCCTACACACACATTTTCTCTCTCACACACATACATGCTCTCTCTGTCACACACACACACACTTGCATATACACACACTCTGTCAAACACACGTTCTCTCTGTCATACACACATACACGCATTTTCTCTGTCATCTTACACATACACACATACAGCCTCACCGTGCAGCCCAAGCCTCAAATTCAACGGCGATTGTACTTCAATTTCCTAAGTGGTGTGATAGACGAGGCCCCCGAAAGTTTTTAAATGAGTGTGCCTGGTTGGTAGCATGCTTGCCCATTATGTGCAGGCCTTGGGTTGGTGCTCCATCATGGCAACAAACAAAAAACAATAACAAACCAACAACAATAACAAACAGCTGGGCAGGCTAACTCATGCCTGTGATGTCAGCATTCCAGTGCCGAAGAGTCCAAGCTCAGCCTGGGCTGGATCGTCAGAGCCAGTCTCCAAAAACCAAAACCAACCAAGCAGCACGATGTAGTTCACATGCCGTACAACTCACACTTCGACCGCATTTAGTGCATGCACGGCTTGTGAATCATCACCACTCTAATTTTAGAATGCTCTCATCGCCCCACAAAGAAACCCCATGTCGGTGAGCCCTGACTGCTCACTTCTGCCTTTCTCGGGTGCCTGGCAACCACGATTGGGCTTCCTGTCTGGGAAATTCAGAAGGCGTTTCCTAGTCAGAAGCCCGGGTACTGGTTTCACGGTGTGGGGTACCTGTGGCTCTTTCTCTCCCTCCTGTGTTTGGCTCTCAGTTTCTTCTTTTGGCGGACGGATAGCTTTCAGTCTCGGCTGCGCGACAGGTAGGGATGGGATGTCAGGACGGCGGGATGTCAGGACCGGTAGGCACGCGGCATAGTGTGCGTGAGGCGCGGAGTTCATCCCACCCTGGAGAGAAAGAAAGGAACGAAAAAGGAGAAGATCGCTTCCTGACCATTTGGCTAAGATTAAGTGTAAAAAGAAGAGAACAAAAGAAAGTAAGCAAGTGAGATCCGGAAATCTTAATTCACTTGACCTGGTGTGGGACTTGTTAATTGGAAACTCTGATTAAAATTTTTTTAACACTAAAAAAATTTACATTTATTTATTTATTGGTCTGTGTGTGGGTGCTCTGAGCAGTCAGGCCTCCTCTTCTACCCCATAGATCCTAGGGACTGAAGATCAGGTTTGGCAGCAGGGGCCTTTTTCTGCCCTGCCAGCCTACCGGCCCCTCCTTTTTAACATTTATTTCTTTATTGTATGCATGAGTGTGGAGGTCAGAGGACAATGTGCAAGAGCTTTGTTCTGTGAGCACAGGTCACCAGGTGTCTCCACCAGCTGTACCAAGTTGCCCGCTTTTTTTTTTTTTTTTTAGCAACATGAACTGTTGGGCTGATTCAGCGGTTAAGAACAAACACTTACTGCTTTTCCAAAGACCTGAGCTCAGTTTCCGGAAGCTGCATCAGGCAGCTCACGACCACCTGTAGCTCTAAGTCTACTTACTGCCTTGGCCTCCAGTGGCATCTGTACTTACGTACACATAGCTACACAGAGACAAAAAATTAAAAATAATAAAAATAAGCCTGAAAAAACATCGAATGCGTGTCCATAAGCCAGATGTTTTTCACACAAGCTTTACAATGCAAATATGATCCCTGGACCAGCAGAATAAGCTCCCACCAGACCTTGGGAGTCAGCTTCTCATTAAGCACCGAGGCTCCCCAGGTGACTGGCATGCATGCTAAGATCTAGAAAGCGTTACATCCCGGTTCCTGCCAGCTCTGGCGTGCACACTAAAATCTAGAAAGTCTTACGATCGGGTTCCTGCCAGCTCTGGCACCCTACAGTTAAGTTAGTCATCTCTGCTCTTGCCTTGGTAAGCCACCAGGTGACTTTAATAATCAGTTCCCACAGACCAGAGTTTACCCACATTGGAAAATTGGCTTGGTCTACTTGCTAAACAGGATACAGGAATACACTACTGGCAAAGCCTTCCAGAAGTTTGTTCAGTGGTAGCTAGTTACGCAGTGATTTGGAAGAACATCAAGTCATCTTAGAGCTGTTTTATCTGCTATCCAGAAGAGGGAAAAACCCATATGTATATGGGATTTCGGTCTTAACCTGTGGGCGATTTTGGAGCATTCTATATACTTTGCAAAAATCACATACCAAGCAGGCTTGCATTTAAAGTATAAGCGGTGAGCAGGGCATGATGACTTTAATCCCAGCACTCAGAAAGCAGAGGGACGCAGATCTCTGTCAGTTCAAGGTTGGCCTGCGTTACATACTGAGACCTTGTCTCAAAAAAAAAAAAAAAAAAAAAAGTATGACCAGAGGTGTTCAACTTTGGTAGCCAATCAGAATCACCTTATTTTGCTTACTTATTTTTAAAAATAGTTTAGTTATACTGTGCTTATGTGTGTATGTATATATGTCTGTAGGCATATTTGTATATGGGTATGTTCATGTCACCACATTCATGAGAAAAACCAGTGAGAGTTCTCTTCTTCCATCACGTGGGTCCTGGGAATTGCACTAAGGTCAGCAGGCTTGGCGGCAGGCACCTTTCCCTGCTGAGCCATCTTGACAACCCTTATGTATTTTTTTAAGACAGTGTTTTGTGGCTAGAGTTTTCCTGCCTGACCCACGGTCAGGATAAATCTCTTTCACCTGCCAGTCCCACAGCCGCTCAGACCCAACCAAGTAAACACAGAAACTTATATTGCTTACAAACTGTATGGCTGTGGCAGGCTTCTTGATAACTGTTCTTATATCTTAAATTAATCCATTTCTATAAATCTATACCTTGCCACATGGCTCGTGGCTTACCGGCATCTTCACATGCTGCCTGTCTTGGTGGTGGCTGGCAGAGACTCCCTCCGCCTTCCTGCTCTTTTAATTCTCTCTGTTAGTCCCGCCTATACTTCCTGCCTATCCACTGGCCAATCAGTGTTTTATTAGCAACACATTTGCCATACAGAACATTCCCACAGCACTTCCCCCCCTTTTTTTTTTCAAAAAGGAAGGTTTTAACCTTAAAGTAAATTACATATAATTTGGGAATTTGGGCGTAGCTTCTCTTACTACTTCCTGCTGGAGGGGGGCGCTGTATCTTATGGGGACACAAAGAAAATTTTAGGATCATGGAGTAGTCCGTGAGAGTGTATCGTCTGAGCTAGTTGCCTTGAAACGGTTCTGGATGCTGGATCATCTGAGCCATGGTGTCATCAGAGACCTTTCAGGTGGTCTTGGCTGGTCAAACCTGATGTATCTTAATCTGGAACAAATCCATAGCCTCTGGCTTTCTGTGGGAACAAAATCAGAGACTCCTTTCCAAAGCAACATATCCTTACATCCAAATTTTGAAGTCAAGGTATCTTTAAAATATACATATTGGTTTAACTCAGCTTCCTTTACAATCAAATCTCTCTCTGCAGTTAAGAATCCCAAAGACAACACAATCCAGATTCTCTGTGTGATATCCATCTTTATGTGGCTTATATTTTATATTACCTTTACTGTCTCTTTAAAGACTTTATTTTTCAAAACTATTTCTTTATATAACTGTATATATTCCTTTTTCTCTCTCTTTGAAGCCTACGTACATTTTTACACACATTTTAAAGCATTTAAAGTCTTGTTTCATCTGAATCTATCTTATCGTGAATCAATTGTTTTAAACTGCAGCATTTCTAAGACTGAAACGGTGCTGTGGCTGCTGGCTCCGCCCACCTCAGCTTCCCAACATGGCGGTGGTACGATTACCGCCAGCTCTGGGAGCCTTCGTGGGTCTATGCTTCTATCAAAGCAGCGTTTAGCCCAGAAACCTCTTTTTTCTTTTTTTGCTTTGTACTAGCGAAGGCTAAATCCACCACGCAGCTTAATGTGCCACTTGCAGATGCCTCATTCCTGCCATACTGCAAGTCAAACACGCACACCAGGAACCTGCCATACAGTAGCTCAAGCCCGCAGGCTGCAGCTAACTTGAGAGAGACAACTAGGAAGCTGTTTTAGCTCCGTTTTACAATCTTCTTTTTACGCTTTCTCA